>MU224111.1:558473-578150 GCA_018584345.1 Thuja plicata
GTTTTTTACCGAAAGGTTTTCCCCAGGGTAAATCATTGTGTCATTCTCTATTTTCTGTATGCATGGTATGTGGCTGCAATATCATTGTTAAAGTAGTTAAAAAATCTGAAATTGTAAGGATTTAAAAAGAATTTGCACAATACTTTCCTATAGAGATTAGTGTAGGAAGTTATTTCCGCACCTGAGTTTCCTTACACACAAGTGGTTGAAGATGAAAGTATCAAGTTAGCTAGGTATATGAATGGACTCAAATGGTCTATTCAAGAAGACATGAGTCTTGTGAGCTTCAAAACAATCTGCCAATGCTATCAAATGGCCTTGAAGACAGAGGAGAAAGGAAAAAGAAAACAAGAGCAAAGTTCCAAAACTAGAGGTAGAGGGAGAGATAATAGAGGATTAAGAGGTGGCTATGGTGGAAGGAGTTCTGAATCAAGAACACAAGGAGAAGTTAGATATAATGAGCAGAAAGAATCAATTCCTAGTAGAGGTGGTAGAGGAAGAAACTCCAATTTTAGAGGTAGAAGTGGTGGACAAGGAGGAAGAGGCAACTATTTTGCCAATATGAAATGTTACCATTGCAATCAAATGGGGCACCCTGCCTATAGGTGTCTAGAGAAGAGTAGCACTTCTCAAGGAGGTAACAAGAGGACTAATTTGGTCCAAGAAGACACAAGTGCAGCTGATAAACACTCTGAGGTAACTTTGAATTCAGAGGAAGGAGAAAACCTCATGATGAGGAGAACTCTAATCAAGGAACCGGTGAAGGAAGAGTCAAGCCAAAGAAGATCCTTGTTTAGGATCAAATGCAAGATGATGAACAAGGTATGTAGAGTCATCATTGACTCTGGTTCTACTGACAACATTGTGTTAGAGGAGGCTTTCAACAAGTTAAATATGACAAGGATACCCCACACTAGTCCTTACAAGGTCACTTGGCTCAATAAGGGACAACATGTCTTGGTAAATGAACAAGCTTGGGTGGAGTTCTCAATAGGGAGGTATAAAGACAAGGTATTATGTGATATGCTGCCTATGGATGCATGTCACTTTCTCCTAGGTAGGCCATGGAAATTTGACCACCAAGCTATCCATGATGGAGTGAAGAACTCTTATGTTCTTAAGAAAGACAATGTGACTTTCAAAATTTAGTCACTCTTAGAAGATGCAAAATTGAGGACAACAGGTCCTAATGTCCTTATGGCTGGTTAAAAGGAGTTCTTGGAGGCCCTAGAAGAAGGAGAAGGGTTTTTTTTTCCTCTAGTGTTGAAGCCTAAGGAAGAGCAAGACAAAACAGTAAAGAGGAAAGAGCTGCCACAAGAGATACAAGAAATGTTATAGAAATATGAAGGTATTGTAAGTGATGGACAGCCATTGACCTTACCCCCTATAAGACCCATAAGCCATAAGATTGACCTTATTCCTGGAGCTACCCTACCCAATAAGGCAGCCTAAAAGATGACACCTCAATAGAATGAGGAAATAGCTAGGCAAATTCAAGAGTTACTAGAACAAGGCCTTATAAGGAAGAGTATTAGTCCTTCTGCTATACCCATAGTCCTAACTCCTAAGAAAGGAGGTACTTGGAGATTATGTACTAACTCCAGAGCCATAAATAGGATCACTATCAGATATAGGTTCCCTATCCCTAGGATAGAAGACTTAATGGATTGTCTAGAAGGTGCAAGGTACTTCACCAAGATAGATTTGAAAAGTGGCTATCACTAGATAAGGGTGAATGAAGGAGATGAGTGGAAGATAGCCTTCAAGACCACTGAAAGGTTGTATGAATGGCTAGTCATGCCATTTGGCTTATCAAATGCTCCATCAACTTTTATGAGGTTGATGAACAAAGTACTCAAGGATCACATTAGCAAGTTTGTAGTGGTATACTTGGATGATATACTCATCTTTAGTAAGATAAGAGAGGATCACCTCAAGCATGTGGAATTAGTACTTAAGAGACTACATGAAGAGAAGCTCATGATTAACTTGGAGAAATGTGAGTTCATCAAAATAGAGCTAGTGTACCTAGGATTTGTTCTATCTCATGGTAATCTAAAAATGGATAAAAGTAAAGTGGAGGCCATTATGAATTGGCCCACTCCAAAGACAGCAACAGAGGTAAGGAGTTTTCATGGACTTGCTCAATATTATAGGAAGTTCATAAGGCAATTTAGTGCTATTTGTGCTCCAATGTTGGATACAATCAAAGGAGGAATGAAGACCAAGTTCATGTGAAATGAACAAGCCAACAAGATTTTTGAGTTGCTAAAGGAAAAGATTGCTACCCAACCAGTGTTAGTCCTACTAAGCCTTGAAAAGCTCTTCACCATTGAATGTGATGCAAGCAATATAGCTATTGGGGCTGTCCTAAGCCAAGAGGGTAGACCAATAGAATTTCACTTAGAGAAGTTGAGTGAAGAAAAGAAGAAGTATTCTTCTTATGATCTTGAGTTGTATGCATTGGTTCAAGCCTTGAGAAAGTGGAGGCACTACTTTCTGCCCAAGGAGTTCATTGTTTATTCAGATAATCAAGTCTAGAGTTTTTTGAATTCTCAAGAGAAATTGAGCCACAAGCACATGAAGTGGGTTGAGTAACTACAAGCTTACACATTTAACATCAAACATAAGAAAGGTGTCCTAAACAAAGTTGTTGATGCATTGTCAAGAAGAGCTCTTACCATTCAAGAGATTTAGCTAAAGAGCATGGGAATAGATCACTTCAAGGATCTATATGCTGAGGATGAGGACTTTGTAGATATTTACAAGATATGTGTTGAATATAAAAACCATTTCCATAGTGAGTATGCTGAATATACTTTGCAAAGTAACCTTTTTTTTAAAGGCTATAAGCTATGTGTCCCTAGAGGTTCCATTAGGGAGAACATGATTCAAGAGAAACACAATGGTGCATTGAGTTGTCATTTTGGGATAACTAAGACTCGAGACCTTGTTTCAAGGTTTTATTATTGGCCAAGGATGAATATTGATGTCAAGAGGTATGTAGAGAGTTGTATTGTGTGTCAAAGAGCCAAGGGAACATCATCAAATGCTGGCCTTTATCAGCCCCTACCTATTCCTACTAGGCCTTGGGAATGCTTAAGCATGGACTTTGTAGTTGGGTTACCCAAGACAAGRSAAGGTATGGATAATGTTTATGTAGTTGTGGAYAGATTTAGCAAAATGGCTCACTTTGTGCCATGCAAGACTACYAATGATGCCAGCCAAATAGCCTCTCTTTTCTTCAAAGAGATAGTAAGGATCCATGGATTGCCTATCAACATTGTTTCAGATAGAGACACAAAGTTTATGAGTCATTTTTGGAAGACTCTTTGGCAAAGATTGGGCACTAATTTATCCTTTGGATCTGCCTACCATCCTCAAATTGATGGTTAGACTGAAGTGGTAAATAGAAGCCTTGGAAACCTTCTAAGATGCTTGACTAAAGAGTACGGACAACAATGGGATCAGTTGATTGGGCAAGCTGAATATGCCTACAATGACACCATAAATAGATCCACAGGGAAGAGTCCTTTTGAAATTGTATATGGCCTACATCTTAGAGGTGTCTATGAATTGAGGAATTTGAAAGATGGAGTCAAGGCAAGTGCATATGCTGATGACTTTGCATTTTCTATGCAAGAAGTTCATGAAACAGTGAGGAAGACATTAGTGGACAACATCAACAAACACAAAGCCAAGGTGAATGAAGGTAGAGGGATAGTGGAGTTCAATGTTGGTGATATTGTAATGGTGCACCTAAACAAATATAGATTGCAAAAAGGAGTCCCTCACAAGCTGCAAATGAGGAGGATAGGACCCTGTCCTATATTGAAAAAGTACGGTGACAATGCCTTCAAGATTGACCTGCAGAAGGATAGTGGACTGTCAAACATTTTTAATGTTGCAGACCTTGTCCATTACAAAGGACCGAAAGAAGACATAGACCAGACCATACATGAAGCGATCAAGGATGTAGAAGACTTACAACTCCCTACTGCTGCAAATACAAGACCAGGCAGTGTACTAGACACTAGAGTCTATAAAAAGACTAGACTCAAGGAGTATAAATAATACCTCATTCAAAGGTATGGGAAAAGTGTTTCTTATGCAATTTGGGTCAAAGAAATAGAGTTTAAAAGGATGGGTATTGATCCTACCATCAACAATTCAAGGGTGGATTGAAGTTCTTATTTTGGGGAGGGTGGTGCAGGAGCACCTAGGCTAGCCTCCATGGTTAGTAAGTTTTGGGCTTGTACTTGACTCTAGCCAAGTAAAGAATTTGGTTTACATTGGTTTAGGACCTTAGAAGGTCTCTTTTAATGTAGGCTAAGTGAATTAGTCATTAGGACTAAGGTCACATCAATAGCCATTGTTTGTTGTTATTTCAATTTCTTAGGCTCAGGTGTTAGTTGATGGATTGGAGTCTTGAATGTGTCCTAATCTCTTAATTGAGGAAATAAAGATGTCATAGGGTCTTTAATGATCTTGTATCCTTGAAATAGTGAGGATAGAGGTCCCAAAATGTAGGAAGGAGGAATATTTGAAAAGATGCCAAAAGTTGTTATTTTGTTGTCATGACAACATTTGCAATAATTGCAAATGTTGCATGCAATGTTGTTGCATTAGATTCCCCTTGAATCTAGGAGTGGGAATCAACCAAAAAGGTCATACAATGGTTTAAATATGCATCTAGTGTATGAGAGACTAGAATCAAGAGATGATGGATTGATTCTAAGAGGAAGAAAGTGAATACAGTCTGCAATTTTTGTGTTTTCCAGAATTTCTGAGCATTTTCCTTATGTCAGTAATACTTTGTTGATTGAAAGCTGGAATATTATTCTTGTTTAGTGTTCTTAATAGTTTTTGGAACTTTTCTTATTCAGTAACCAAGTTGTTTTGAGTAGTGCTAAGTGCTAGTTTGTGGTGTTTTAGTTCAGGGAGTCCATTATTAGCTTGTTTTGAGTAGTTTAGAGAGTCATGGCTCCCCCATGAAATCTAACCATGGATAATAATCCATAGTATATGGAAATGGTAGAGGATTCATTATTGTATATATTTTTAGGAGTTAGGATTCTGGAAAGTATGAGGAGTTATTTTATATGCTAGGCCCTAGGCGAGTTTGTGAAGCCCAGTTAGAGGTCTAAAGGTAGAAACAGTGATGAAACATTGCATGGAGGTATGGATTTTTAAGAGGGAAGGAGTTTTTAATTAAGTAAAACATCATATTTACCCATTATAGGCAGATAAAAGTCCTACCAATCATTTAGGGTTTGGTTTGAGCAAGTTTTCTATCAAAATCATAGTTCAATCCTAGAAATTAGGCCTATTAGGTCTCTTGTCCTTGGTTGTAGGAAACCCCTGTACGTTCAAATTCAGACCAAAATTTCTTATGAAAAATTTAAAAATTCCAAAAGGGTATCTAAATCAAGTCTCATATTTTCAAGTTGTTTGGAAAATTTTTGCGAAAAATGGGAAAAGGTGACTGGTAAAGGCTACAAGGAAAGGCCTAAATTTAAGGGCTCCAAAGTGTGAAAAGTGGAACCCGACATAAATATGTTTGAAGATCCTTCAAAAATGGATCAAATGAGTGGTTTTATGAATTTTTACATGTGTATGGCCACCCATGCAATGTTGGAGTATGTTTATGGAGATTTGGTACTTAGAGTCTTCTAAGTGAGAGTGGGAAAGTGAACTAAAATCAAGGTGTTGATCCTACAAGGTAGAGTATTCAAGGTGTGACTCTAGTAACAGAGTTTTAATAGGTCTTAGTTAATGATCTAAGCATATTAGAAGATCCTATATAATAATAGGATACCAGGAGGCAAGAGAAGTCTCTTGGAGGGAGTGGAAACTAGCCTTGGAGTTATCTTACACTAGATTTTATGCTAATCCCAGGGAATCACATATGAGTGTTGTGAAAAGAATACTAAGATATCTAAAGAATACTGAGGACTATGGCTTATGGTATAGAATAGAATGCAAATTTTAACTTAAGGTCTTTACTGACGCTGATTGGGCTAGAAACATTGATGACCGAAAGAGCACAACTGGAGGAACATTCTTTATGGGTGACAAACTTGTCACATGGATCAGCAAGAAGAAAGGATGCATCTCTTAGTATACTCCAGAAGCAGATTATGTTGTTGTTTCTGCAAACTAATCAAATATTGCATGGATCAAATAGTTACTGGAAGGTATGCATATGCAAATTCTTGAACCAGTAATTATCTATTGTGATAATACTAGTGCAATAAACATCTCCAAGAATCTAGTCATGCATGCTAAAATAATGTATATTTATATCAAGTATCATTATTTGAGAGAAAAAATTCAAGAAAAGAAGGTGATACTTGAATATGTGTAATCAAAGGAAAAATTAGCTGATATCTTCACCAAGCCACTACCCAAGGATGCATTTGAGTACTTGAGAAAAAGACTAGGAATTAGACCCTTGTCTACTAGTTAGTAAGATGAATAGAAGGTTGCATCAGCCTACATGTTATTAGAATATCATTCATGTTGATGCAAGCAAAGAGATGGAATTCAAAGATACGTTAGTACATTGCAATGTATATATCTACTTCAAGCACCAAGGTTGTTATATTGCTGATGGATTTGGAAATTCAAGGAGTATATTATAGATAGAAAGGATTGTTTGGCATTACTGTCAAACATTTGTTTGGCATTGCTGTCAAAGGGAGAGATTATTGTTAGTAATAACTGAGAGGGGGGGTGAATCAGTGGCTTCAAAAAAAATTCTTTATTCTAACCACCAATCAAACAAACCTCATATTATTATGTCCCTTACAAGATGCATGCCATGAAATACTTATAATAATTAACTATCTTTCAGTTTTCCTTTTCTGACCTTATTCTTCTTGATTACTGATAAGCAGTAAAACTTATTTACCAACACTTAGTAAATATGTAGAGTATATTGATACATCTAGAAATGCATATGTGAAATGTAAAATAGTAAAGTAATAAACCATACACACATAACACATGGATTTTAACGTGGAAACCCTGTTAAGGGAAAAAACCACTAGGACCGATACCCCAAATTTTCACTCTTCTGAAGTGAGCCCTTTTAGGAGCCAACCTTGTTAAAGGTTACAAACACACTATTAGGTGTGACCTTGTTAGAGGATTTTATACATAGAGGTTGTCACTTAGTATCAAGAAACTTAGTTTGCTACCATCCTTGAATCAGCGTCCTTCTTAGACTGTCAATAGGCTTTAGGCAAATCTAGTGCTACTTTCATGAATCAACCATTTTGGAACTCCTTGGGATGTACCTCAATATATAGAAGACTGTTAAGTCTTACTTTGTTAAGAGACTTGATGCTCCAATGGTTAAACTGAAACACAATGACCTTTTTCTAATGCAACTTGAATTGCAGATTTTCAGATCTATTTAAGTACATTACCTCTCTAATCTTGATATATCAATTCAATTATTTGTGCTCCACACTTTCTACTTTGTGATGTTGTGCTTCACTGTTCATCAATGTCTACAGAATTCTTTAGCTCTCCTTCAGCTTGATTGATCAGGACTATATGAAGTTATCCTTCATTAGTTTCTCTTCAGCGTCCTCTTTTTATTCACTCCCCCTTGTGTGATGAGTGATTACATAAATAAATTTATCTTGTCTCTTATATAGACATGATATTTACCGTTTCTTGATTCTTGATTCTTGATTCTTGATTCTTGGCGTAAAAAACAATCCAGCCAATTTGATTTAAAGCATAACTCCTAATTTATCTCATAGTTATCTTCTTGCCAAATGTACAAATCTTCTTTAAATCAATCACTTAACTCTAGTCAAATAAAACAATGAAAACAACCAATTAAGTCTATCTTTAGCTCTTGCCAGCTAGATATTTTGTCATTTTCTAAACTCTCTATTCTGTCAGTCAACTCTATAGTTAGTCGTTGGTGACAACTACCAATTCCATCGATGTGACTCCAGTCAGCTTCAGGATCTCCGTCCGTTGGGCAACATTGGATTTTACTTGTCGAGCAATTCTATTTTAAACTCGTCGCGCATCCTGTGATTTTTCTTCGTCAGGCAATACTGTCTTCTGCTCATCAGGTATCACTGTGACTTTGGTTCTTTGCCTTTACCGATGGTGTTCACTCTGTCAGTGTTTATCTGTCACTTAGTGAATACTTGACTTTTATGCATTGTTGAAAGCATAATCTTTGTTCCATTGATTCTCTGAAGTCTTTGGCATTATAAACATGACCATACATATGATATCAAGTTGACATCAATGATAATACAAACCATTAACTGATTTAATGCCTTGCATTATTCTCAACTTAACATTATCAAACATTTAATCAATTACATGTCATCAATTATATCCATTATCACATTATCGAAAGGGGGAGATGTAACCAGAAAGGGAGAGTACATACAAAGGTGAGAGATTGCTAACAAAGAGAGAAAAGAGACATTAAAATAAAAGGATAGTCAAAGGGAGAGAGTTTGAACAAGAAGAGAACACATCACATCAAAAGAAGAAAGATTCTACATCTGTCTAGTGAAGGGATTAAAGATAGAGAGAGATGCAAGAATCAAATCTAANAGTACATACAAAGGTGAGAGATTGCTAACAAAGAGAGAAAAGAGACATTAAAATAAAAGGACAGTCAAAGGGAGAGAGTTTGAACAAGAAGAGAACACATCACATCAAAAGAAGAAAGATTCTACATCTGTCTAGTGAAGGGATTAAAGATAGAGAGAGATGCAAGAATCAAATCTAAACTATGTGAGCTTACTGAGGACTAGATATTTGTATTGGTTATAGTTCATAAGATTGGTAGTTTGATGAAATTTAACTGTTATATTTCATATTGTATTAGGGATAATATAGTGTGTTTCCATCAATGTCAAAGGGAGAGATTGATGAACTATAACTGATTGAATGTTTGAAGATGTTAAGTTGATGATCTTGCAAGACATTAAATCAGTTAATGTATTATATTTTCATTGATGTCAACTTGATATAATCTATATGGTCATGGAAATACTACTAAATACTTCAAAGAACCAATGAATCAAAGGCTATGCTATCAATAATGCATAAAAATTAAGTACTCACAAAGTGACTTTATACACCGATAGAGTGCACACCGACGGATAGAGTAATTAAACAGAGCAAAGTCACAGTGCTACTCGACGAGAAAATGCATATCATTACCGATGAGAAAAGTCACAGTGTTACCCAACGAGAAAAGCACAGTGTAACCTGACGGATAGATTTACTGTGTTGCCTGATAGATAGACAACAAGATAGAGATCCCAAAGACAACTGAAGTCTCACCGATAGAATAGTCAGTTGTCACTGATGACTAACTGAAGTATTGACTGATAGAACAAACAGTTTAGAAATGAAAAAAGGCGTAGCTATCAAGAGATAAATATAGACTTAACTGGTAATGATCATTGTTTTAATCGACAAGATAAGTAAAGGATTTAAAGTTGTTTTGTCCAGTTGGCAAGAAGATCTCTATGAGATAAAACTAGAGTTTTTCTTTATATCTAATTGGTGAGAATTGTAGATCACGCCAAGAAATGGTGAAATCGCATCTATATAAGAGACAAGATAATTCTATATGAATTAGGGGAGTGACAAGAGAATATATGCTAAAGACATTCTAAAGGAGAAGAAAGTATTCATTTAGACCTGATAAAACAAGCTGAGGAAAGAGACAAATTCTGCAACATTGTTAATCAGTGATACAGCATCATAGAGAAGAATAGTGTGGAGCAAAGGTATTGAATTGATAACATTGATCATAAAGGTAATGCACTTACAATAGATCTGAAAATCTACAATTATAGTTGTATATGTGAACAGATCAATTTAACCATTGAAGCATCAAGTCTCTTAACCGATCAGGACTTAAAAGTCTTTTATAATTGAGATACATCCCAAGGATTATCAAAAATTTTGATCATACAAAGTAGCATTGGATATTCTTGATACCTATTGATGGGCAAAGTGGGTGTTTGATCAAGGATGGTAGCATTAGATTCCAAATACTAAGTGACAAACTATTCATTTAAATCCTCTAACAAGGTCCCACCTAACATTGTGTTTGTAACCTTTAACAGGGTTGGCTCTTCACTGAGCTTACTTCATAAGAGTGAAAATTTGGGTTACCGGTCCCAGTGGTTTTTCCTTTAACATGATTTCCACATTAAAATTCCATGTGTCAATGTGTTTATGATTCATTACTTTATTGTTTTGTATTTCAAATAAGTAAATCTGGATTGATCGGTATACACTAGTAATTTACTGTATTTTGGTAAATGAACAGACTGCTTATCGGTAAACATACAGTAGAAGGTTTTACAAAGCATTCCAACAAGTAGTAATTGATATAAGTATTACGAGGCATTCATCTTACAAGACTAAAGATAACTAGAGGTATAATTTTGTGGTACTAAGTTTTAAGGGTTGATTATTGGAATATTTTTTAGGCCACTGATTCACCCCCACCCCCTCTCAGTTATTACTAACACCCTACGCAACATTGCCCTGGTTTAAACTTGGCATTTAAATTTGCATTGGAGTCCCTTTTAAATTTTTTCTATCTCCTTCATGCACCATAGAGCTTTCTCCCATTCCTTGCGCAACATTTGGCTTTACTGGATCCTCCAAACATATTTTGCGCAAGCTTTGATAGATACACTTAGTATTAAAAACCAATCATGGTTTCAATTTGATACATTGCACAGGCATTTGTTTGTTTTAAATATTTTAAAAATTCTCTCTCTTTTCATTTCAGTGTAGGCATTTGATTTACAATTTTTTTGAAAGTGTTTTGTTTTAAAATCTTTGGCAAGCCTCCTCCTTTCACATTGCGTAGTACCTTGTATTTTTGTTGCACAGACCTTTATAATTTACCCCTCCCATTTGCAATGAAAGTTTATTAAAACATGGAACTACCTCCTACGTAGCCTCTTGGCAATTTGTATTAATTTGAATGTTTTACAACATCTCCTTCCTTCTATGTTGTGTGAGCACCTCCATAGCAATATCATTTATTTTACATTTTTAAAACTTTTCTTCCTTCAATACTTTCACACGTTGCTGCTAGACTTCCACCTGCCATTTAGCATTTGCTTGAAAGTTTTAAATGTTTCCCATATCCCCCATGCATTCATTTTAAAGGCATTTGCATGTGCCAATATTTTGGAGTTTCTTTCTCCATTGCAGTTCCCAATGTCCATCATAATTCCTCTGCATTCCAATTCTCAAAGGCACACGACCCTCTGACATATGACATTCCTGTTTCATGTGATTTGATATTTGAAATCTCATTTTAGCATCTTCTTCTGAGATAGGAAAGGAACCCTCTCACAGATGCCATTTTTCATGATAGTTTTCTTCAACCTCATGTTTTGGCGAACCATGACCCATCCGATTTAACTTCAACTTTTGTAACATCCTTAGGATAGTCTTTTATTTTAGATGCAATGCAGATAAAGTATTAATGTATTACAATGTCTTCCAAAAAGTAAATCTTGAGACACATAGGACACCACCACTTCCTTGTATTCATTGAACTCTATAAATGTTTGAAGGTAAAAAAACCCACATTCTCACAAGATTTGAACCTCCCTTTTACACTGATGTAGTTTGGGTGAGCATTGGCACTTTATGCAATCTGACCCAACAATAACAACTGGTCTTTGGAATGGGCATTAAAAATTGATCAAAAGACATCCTAGGGCTCTCCAATCTAGAAGAAATGAAGTCTTTGATGTTTGCTACTACTCTGAAAAACATATCTCCATGACGCCTTCAAAAGTGAGATATTTTAAACTCTCAAGTTGACCATTTTCACAAACTGCAAATGCACTGCTCAAAACACAAGAAAACCTCCCTCAGATTCTTTCTGCAAAATTATCAAACCACATATTGAAGCTCAAACACTGATCCAGGCAGTACATTCAGATACAAAGAGTATAAATCCCATAACTGGCATCCTAAGACAACCACTTTACATAAAGCTAAAACCTACTGAAAATGAGTGTCATGTGAAAACAATTATGTTAACAATGTCAATCTGCATAAAGCACTTTTGATTCTGATTTCAAAAACTTATCAGATGAGACCCTTATAGTCTAAAACTCTAGAACTTGATTCATTTTTACATAAGGAAAATAAATCCTCATTTAACTTTCCTTGATGATCAATTGGTCATTTATTATTGCGTCTAAAAGTCAATCACTTAAAAACTTTCTGAGCTTTAACATAGTAAAATGCAGAAACTGGATTTGGAATCAACTAGGCAAAGAGGTCAAATGGATTGACCAAGGTCTAAAACTCTTCAAAGGGGTACACTTTCAGGTTTTCAATGTAGGGGAACAATCACTTATTCAATATCGTGAAGTGGGCACAAATGTTGGGACCTCAAAGTAAGGCACTTAGAAATCTGCATTTTCACACTTGATAAATCAGAATAAAATGCAAATGGAATGGCTTAAGAAAAGTTATCAAATGACCTCACAGGGCACTAAAAATGGGGATTGAGACTCATTTCCATGCCTAAAAAACAATACAAAAACCCTTATGTCTTGACTAACAACCAAGCATTAGCAAGCCTCAGAATTGGGTCACATAGGAAAATCTGAATAAGTGCAAAATGCAGATCTATATAACCACCTCCAAATGGCCATCTCCAAAACATGTCAAAACTAAAATATGAGAGGTGGAACCTATGAAAATTTCTAAATGAAATGTTTTGAACCCACTCTCGAAGAGGTATCTCATGAAAAACATCAGGTCACTTGCTACCTGCATCCAAATTTGGCTGCTCTTAAAAGATTTTAGGGAAGCAACTTACACTTAGAAAAAATTTCAGTATAGTACTTCCAAAATGTACCCAAAATTTTGGAGTTCTAAGAGTGGCTCTGACTGAGGACATGTGCCCCATGTGGGCATGTAGAGGACCTCAAAATCTCATGGTTAAAGAAGACTATTCAACAACAAAATAGATCATTTCTTTCTCTCTTCTCTTTTCCAACTCAAAAATTGGGAACCCTTTACTGAAAGAAAACACACCATGCAACTGAAGGGAAAGGAAAGGAACTATACAAGAACATAAATTATTTACAAAAGGCCTAAAGCCCCAAAAATGGAATCAGCTCTTACCTATGTTGAACATATGATTCTCATCTCCATAATTCAAAGGTAAGCTTAAACTATTGCTTCCATGTGTCTGATAAAAAACACTGCCATTCACCTTCATCATATCAAATAAAAGACAATCAAAAAACTCACCATCACTTGGAAAAACAAAGTCACCAAAACACTGTGAATGATGATCATTGTGTGACATCAAAACATCACACCCTTCACTACTACCGACTTGCTGAAAGAAGAAATATTCCAACTCACTCTCATGGCTGGAAATTAGTTTGCATTCTTTTACACCAATACTTTGCAAACTAAAGTAGAACATCATGAAACAAAAATTTGACTACATAAAACTAGGGGTAGCTTGCTGATTAAAAATATTATCAGCGTCAATTAAACATGGAAAAGCATTGTCAGTTAATTGTTTTTTAATCACTTGTAAATATGAAAACACACATTTATATTTGTCTCTTTCTTCAACATCATGGCTTAAACAAGAAACACTGAGACTAGGTTCAAGAAAATATGAATCCACACTAGTACATAAATCCTCATATTCATCATATATGACAGCAACAAATTCATCACAATCATATGTACTCTTAACTTGCATATCATTTGCTTCAAAAATAGGAGAAGGAGACTCAACATATTTTTCACATTTCATGTCCTCACTAACATCATCTTTATCAAAACATATATCTATCAGGCATGAAAATCTAGAGTCAAATTTAGGTGCATACCTTTGAAAATTAGCATCTAAGAAATCTAACATTTTCTCACTGCTTAGCAGGCATTAGAACTCTTGCTCACTTTCTTTGGTCTCTTGCTCAGTGTTGAATACATCTTCCTTGTTGGAAACAAGTATCAAGATCTCTTGGCTTGTGTTAATTTGCGCAAATAAATCACTGCAGCAACTTACATCTGCATCATATTCATGCCCTTTTTGTTCACACAAAACCTCTTCAAATTGAAACAAGAAGTCTGCATTGTTATGCTGAGAAAAATAACAGTCTAAAAACTCAAAAGGAACACTACCAGCTATACATTCATCTTCATTGTATTTCTATTCATTGATTTCATTATCAACATTATAATCACTTCCATCAGCACAAGTAGACTCATCATCATCTAGATAACTAGATTCCGATTCAGGATCCTCAGCATTTTCATATTCTAGTTTCTCAATCGAATCTATCCACTCTATGGTATTTTCAATTGCTTCTTCTCTAAGGGATGTAGACCAATTGACTGATTCAGGCATACTAAGCTCTAGAAACATTTCAATATATGTGCATTCTTGAAAATCAACACCCATTGGAAGCTCATTATAAGCTTCACAAAACTTCTCATAAAAACAATTGTTGATTCTTCATTTCTCTCTCATATTTCACATCTTAACATCAACATGCATTTCTATTGGATTCTTTGATTTATCAGTGAAATCTATTTTTCTATATTAACATTTTTAAGATCCCGGTGATAAATTTTAGATCTAGAAAACATATCTTGCTCCATAAAAGCTGGAGATTCCATTTGACCATTCATTTTAACAACAACTTATTCTGTCATAAAAATTGTATCTGACTTTATGCAATCATTTTCCTTACATAACCACAACATACTTTTGACTTGGTAAATGAACTCTTTAAAAAACAAGAAGTATGGAAACCTTCAAATCAATTTTCCCTTTTTTCTTAGTGACTTCTTCTCTTTATAAAGGGCTTTTATTTTTTATAAAAAGAGAGGATTACCTAGACAAAAATTTGCAGTTGTTGCTCTTACTTCTTCTTGACTGGACATAGGGAAAATATAGAGCCTCTCTTGTAGCTCCATCAGGTTCTTTCTTCGTAGAGTCGCCAACTCCTTACAAAGGAAAATCTTCAAACAACAAGAGCTATTTGCAAATTCCCTTTAATTATGGGTTTGCTCCAACCAGCAAAGTCGCATAATCCTTTTTTCAATTTGTTGCAAATGTAAACACCTTCCAAGTTGTTCTCTCTCAAAGATCTGAAACAAATTTAAGATCCAAACTCATGACTCTCTTCTTCAACCAGACTATGGGATGATTCAAAAAAGCAAGGAAATAATCATCTTAAACTTTCTATCCTATTAGGTTCCAAGCAGAGTTGCCAATTTGTTAGAGCTTTTTCTTGTAGAATCAAAATAGATCAATAATTGACCAACTCTATAACTCCCAACTCCAGATTCTAACAAGAAAAATTCTAATTAATGAGGATAAAACATCCTCCTTCACTTTGAGCTCCACATCACTCAGATGGGTATTACCTAATTTGCACACACATGAATCCTTTGTGACAAATACAAGCTTGCAGATATATAACTATGGAATAGTTTTCAAACCCTTAGGTAACAAATACCTCAATGTTTTATCAAGTCTTATGCAATATTCCACTTGCATAGAGTATGTCTAAAAACTAGAGCAATCCTAACTCCTAACAACATGAAAGGGCAATAATTTTCAATTATGTTTTGGTTAATGGATCTCTGAAATACCCCAAGTCTTTCATAGACTAGTGCCTTATCCAATGGGTAACATAGTCAAACATAACATTGCAAAGATGATCATGAACAAAGGAAAATAGAATAGTATGATATGTCTATATGCCTTACATAAGACATACCCTATCAATCAAGTTCTACTTGTGAATCCACCCGTGTATTCAAATATACAACTCCCTACTCAAAGAATTTAACCCTCCCCTTGGAAGATCCCTTGTAATAGACAAGACATTAATCAACATCCATTGACAGACAATTCTAGAATATCCTTAATACCCCATCTCATACACACTTGAATACATATCCTAAATCATATCTATCCCTTGAATAACTCTATCGCAAGCTTTGCAATAGAAAAAACTAAAATACCCTAGATGCCCTAGTTTATATGATTCAGAAACAGAATGGAGACAACTTGATAATAGAATAATAATACTGAATTTCATTCATAATCAAGTTGTTACAATGATGTTCTTCCCTGAAAATGAAAGGATACAAGAACACCCTATACACATAGAAGAGAGAAAACATATATAGAAGATACCACACTTGGAACTTTCTCTGAACTTTTGCAGAGAAACTGAACAGAATCAGGAACCCCCAAAACATAGCAGAAAATAAGAACCCTTACAAAAGATAAAAGAGGGATACAAATAGAAGAAGGAAACCCTAAAATTTAGGTCTGATTGGCATCTGTCCTTCTTGAAATCTGATTTGCACTTATCCTTGAATTCTCCACTAACTTGATCTTTCTTCAAAAGATCTGAAAATACAATATGATCTCCTTCAGTAACTATCTCTTTAATAAATTTGATTCTACCTGTCTCTTCAAAATCTAATCTCACTTGCCCTTGAGGAAACTGGTTTCATTCTCTTAAAAATATGATTTCATTTTCCTCTAAGAAAATCCTTCATGAATGCTTCTCTGTCAAGATTTGAAATATAATATATTTCATTAGACAATAGAATAAGACTATGTTGAACTTGCACATTACTTTAATCTTTTTGCATTTTATAATCCTTTCTCTATGCAAATTTAATCTTATTTTCCTTTTAATATTATGCACAGACTATACATTTTAATTCCCTTTAATTTTTAATCATGTGCACATTCCTATGCCTTCAAAATTCTCTTTTATGATTTTTTGCCCCAGAATGCACCAGATTTGGACACTTGGAATGCTTAGATTCACTACTCTTAACTAGCCTGAGAACTCCTCCTCTAACCCTGGTTCACTTGGAGATTTGGAGATAACTTAGTCTCTAGATCTCTAAAACATTTCCTCAACCATGGTTAGTTCTGGAGACTTGGAAACAAGCCTCAGTCTCTAAGTCTCTGAATAAACTCTACCCTAACCCTACCTTGACCACGGGTCATCTTGTATAGTGTATCTCTGAATCTCTGAAGGAATTCCTTAACCATGGGTTTACTTCGAGATTTCATGCAGGCCCTTGATTTTGGATCTTAATCGAATCGTTGGGGCTTAGTCTCATAATTCTAGGCAATTAACTATTTTTATTTGGAGATTTGGTGTAGTGGTTAGTTGACCTCTATCTTTGAATCTTTGAAGGAATTTGACTTAACCACTAGCATCTTGCGATCTTGCATGCTCTTAGTTAACTTCTAGTCGCTAAATCTTTAATGGTTTCTGACTTAACCACTAGCATCTAGCGACGTGGCACACAGTTATTTGGTGGTTACCTCCTGATCTCTAAATATTATCCTTAACTGCAATTTTCTTGTGCAACTTTACACCCGCCTGCCATGTGTCTGCCATGTCATCCTCCATCTGACCTCTCAGGTGACCGCGTGATCTGAATGAGCACACTACTAATGTCAGTGCATGATCAAGCCCCTAATGCCACCTACCATCATCGCCACTTGTCTACAAAATTGGGTCTTCTTTGATCATCGACACATTTCCCAAGGCATCACCTGTACACATGGAGAGCCTCCTTCTCTTTCTCACAATACACTATGTTTTTCCTTTACCCTTTTTACATCTCAAATTTCACTTCTGGGATCAATGTGGGATTAATCCCCTTTCAATTTTTAAAGGTCTTTATGCATTCTGCTCGCAAAACTATGGGGCCCACCGCCTTGTTCACTCTTCTAGCCAAGGGGCCCACCTGGGAGCCTCTTAACTTCTTATTCATATTATGATGTGATCGTTGGAGTATTTAAACATTAAATACCTCTATTGCACCCATCATGTGGGACTAAACCACAAAATATCTCCTATTGCACTAGCTCTTTCTGTGATTCATGCATTGTTTGTAGTTTAAATTATGCCTGCCAACCACCTTGCGCAACCTTCCTTAGACCCTTGTGCAACATTTCCCTAGTTTAAACTTTGTGTTTTCATTTGCATTGGATTCCTTTTAAAAAAAATTCTATCTCCTTCATGCACCACGCAGCCTGCTCCCATGCCTTACATAGCATTTGGCTTTACTGGATCCTCCAAATAGGTTCTGTGCAAGCTTTGATAGACACACTTAGTATTGAAAACCAAGTATGGTTTCAATTTGATACATTGCATAGGCATTGGTTTGTTTTAAATGTTTTAAAACTTCTCCCTTTTTGTATTTCGGTGTAGGCATCTAGTTTACAATATTTTTGAAAGTGTTTTGTTTTAAAATCTTTGGCAAGCCTCCTCCTTTCACACTGCGCAACACCTTGTATTGTTGTTGTGTAGACCTTTATAATTTACCCCTACCATTTTCAATTAAAGTTTATTAAAACATGGCACTACCTCCTACACAGCCTCTTCACAATTTGTATTAATTTGAATGTTTTACAACATCTCCTTCTTCTATGTTTCGTGAGCACCCCCATGGAAAAATCATTTGTTTAAATTTTTTAAAACTTTTCTTCCTTCAATACTTGTGTAGGTTGCTACTAGACTTCCACCTATCATTTAGCATTTGCTTGAAAGTTTTAAATTTTTCCCATATCCCCTGCACATTTATTTCAAAAGCATTTGCATGTGCCAATATTATGGATTTTCTTTCTTCATTGTGGTTCCCAATGTCCATCATAATTTCTCTACATTCCAATTCTCAAAGGCACATGACCCTCTGACATATGACATTCATTTTCATGTAATTTGATATATGAAACCTTATTTTAGCATCTTCATCTGAGATAGGAAAGGAACCCTCTCGTAGATGCCATTTTTCATGATAGTTTTATTCAACTTCATGTTTTGGGGCACCATGACCCATCTAGTTTTACTTCAACTTCTCTAACATCCTCAAGATAGCCTTTTTATTTTAGATGCAATGTGGCTAAAGTATTAATGTATTACAATGTCTTCCAATGAGTAAATCTTGAGACACATAGGACACCACCACTTCCTTGTGTGCTCATTGAGTTCTATAAATGTTTGAAGGTCAAAACAACCCACATTCTCACAAGATTTGAACCTCCCTTTTATACTGATGTAGTTTGGATGAGCATTGGCACTTTCTATTGGCAAGTTGACAATCAGAGTGTATATGACTTATTTTGTGTTGTCATTATGGCAACAAAGTCATATGAAGTTTTGACAATAAACTTTGAAGAGCAAAAAAAGCTAAGTATAGAAGATAGATCAGAATAGAGATATGCAGTCAATCAGAACACCAGTGCACATGCCTAAGAGAGAATCAGGATATGCGTGTTCATACATAAGCTCTATGATATGTTTTTTAGCTTACCCTATACATGCATGGTACATAATGATAGTACAGAAAAATAAATCGAGTTCAGTATCACCTGCAGTTCAGAAAATAGAGTATGAAGCCGACTTCAGATTTTGGATCAACGTATAATATTTTATTGTGTAAAGGCCAAGCGCCTATTGTAATAAGTTTGTAAATATGTCTTAAACATTATTGTAAACACACTTAAGCCAATTTTTTTGGAAGCATTGTGTATGTTGTTTTTAGGCCGACTAAGGTCTTGTTTTGTAGTTGTGTCTATTTAGGCATGTATATATATATATATAT
>MU224111.1:593118-613972 GCA_018584345.1 Thuja plicata
GAGGATGGCTTGCACAAGTTTTAGTCACTTTTCGATTAAGGAAAAGTGCATTATTTATAGTGGGTCAGATGATATTGCGGTAAAAGAAAATATCTCCCACTTTGGGTCATTCCCTCTCACCATCCTCGTAAGGCAATTCTCGGGAGGTAGGCCCCTTAAATCTCTATTTAGCTAGCATGTTCATGAAAAGCAATAAATTGAACTCAGTCCAACAAGTTTGGAAATCTGATTCACTCAAAGAGTGAAGAGCATATCCCTATTGTTTTTGTTTGTTCCAAGCACCTCAAGCAGATCTATTTATTTTCAACCTCTTGAAAAGGAGGTTCTTAGAAATGAAGTGTGTGGTTCAATTAATCCTTCCTTTCTTTTGACTAACCAAACTTCACACTTTTGGCATTTTGATCAACTTCAGAAAGTTGAGAGCATATACCTGATGTCTTTTTTGAATAGAAAATAGTAAGGTGTTTCTTATTTATACTAGATTCAAATTGAGTTTCCACAAGTTAAGTAATGTAATCTTGATGAGATAAGTACCTGATTTCGAAGCTAGCAATGCTAGGCGCATTTTTGAGTATTTTGGCTTGTTTTACTCACCTAGTGGCAATCATTCCCACTCCATCTCCTCCAACAAGTTAGTCAACACAAAGCAATGCAAAGTGAAGGAAACTTGGAAAAACCCCAAATGACAGAAATACCTCCTAAAAACTCTTTTAAATGAAAGATTTATCAATTAAAGCTTTAAAGAAGTTAGCACAAAAATCAATAAGAGAGTAGGAAATTTTTATTTATAAGCAAAAAACACCTTAATATAGTGATCATACAAGTGTTCTTCTTCAAACAAAATCTCCAATAAATTGGCTATATGTATTTCCTTATCATTCTTGGTTTTGATTCTTACCTCTTTGCTAGGCTTTGAGATCCGCTTCTCTGGTTTCTACACCTTGGGGTGATTTTTCATCTACAGGACAAGAAAACACAGAGAATTACAACAGTGACCAAATTAAACAAAAGATGATTTAAAGCAAAAGCAATTACGTGGCATTTAACAGCTAAAAGGCAGCTATCAAATATTGCTAAGCGTAAATTAAAACTTTATAAGTGGCCTTTAAAATCTTAAAATGCGGCTCTTAAAAAATCACAGGCGGCTAAATAAAATCAACAAGCGGTACAGAAAGTATAAAAGGCAGCCAGAGATTGTTGTTAGGCGGTTGTTGAAAAATTTGAGGCAGTGCACTTTATCTAGCAAGTGGCACGATTTATCTGGTAGGCAGCATGATTTATCTAGAATGTGGCTGCAAAATGAAAGATGGAGATGAATCAGGCTCTATAGGTGGCATTTTTGTGTTAGAAAGTGGCTCTTAGCATTGCATACGTGGCTCTTCTCCTATTTTTTGCAAGAAAAACACCAAAAACAAAGAAAACACACCAAATCTTGAGATAAAAACATTAGTAGAGAGGCTTAGAGCCCCACAGTGGGCACCATTATGTGTGTATAAAAATACACCTTCATGAAATTAAGATTAAGAGAAACAATTCTATGGAAAGATAATACAAAATAATCTAAGAATTGAAGCTAAAATCTATATCATCTCATGGTTCTCTATCCAAGCTTTGTTAAGAGAGCTCTTAGGCTTAATCTCTCTCAAGGACAATCCTAGAATGAGATATGAATGAAAAATAAATGCTCAAATCTAGCTAGAATTCTCAAAAATACTCAAAATGCTCCAAGATATGTGAGAAAATAACAAATGCTCCTAAACATGATATGCTAGAATGCTAATGCAAATGTTGAAATTCTCTCAAAACCTCTCCAATACTATCAAATGCTCTCAATGTGCCTATAATAAGGATTCTTTTTCTCTTAAAATTCTTGGATCCCAAACACAAAGGAAATGGCTTGTATTTATAGTTTTTTCCCAAGGGTAGGGAGTAGAGTGAGTTGATCATGATCAAAGTTTGGTTAAGTCAAAAGCTTTGAGGTGTTCTCAAATGGAGGGAAAGTTGGTTGGTTGTCTCAAAGATATTAGGAATTAAATAACTCAATCATTTAATTAAATTAGCCATGGAAGGGTGATTGGGTTGGATTTGATCTTTTTGATTTGAACTATACAATTGAAAAATCAATTGCATAATTTGATTAATCCCTTTAGGCTTGAATTTAATTATTTAATTTCATGAGTATTCGATCTTTCAATTTGATTTGAATTTTTTCCATTTGATTTGATCCATTTGATTTTCATTGAGATGACATTTTAAGGCATTTGGCTGAGATTTACAATTTTGAATGCTTGAGATACACCTGGTCAATTTTAGGTGTCTACAAATCCATTAAGAGATAACTCAAAAAAGGAGATACAGGGACTTGACATAAGTCACAAACTACCTCTGCAATATTCAAGTTATCAATGAAAGATTACAAACTGTAAAATTCAAAGGGCATAAAAATGCCATGAATAAATTCCAAGCAAGGAAAACTCTACCTAAAAAGCTTTAAAACTAACTATATATACATGTTCTTCCTAGCACGCAGGCCCAAGGAAACAATCTGATCAAATTAGGGGTACAATCCAACTACAATAGAATAATAAGAAAATCCTAATACTGTCAATTTTACTCATAAATGCATCATAAAAATATCTTTGATCAATCAGATATATCTCAAAAATCCTTCCTACCACCATAGCTGTGCCTCTACGAAGTCAGTCGATCCATCTACTTCTCTACAAGTCATTTCTGTCATAAATTTTGAGATCAGATATTTGAATTTTTAATATTTTGAAAGATAACAGTCACAGCTTGTGTGAGATATTTCATCCGCAACCGAGATTCAAATGGATTTCACTTTAAAATGTGACCATCAATATTCCTTTCTGATCTGACCATGACTTTAACCTGTGCCTTTACCTTTGACTACATTTTCCCTTTGTCGCTGGGTCTCCTAACCTTTTCTTTAACCTTAGCTCCTTCCCGAGACTTGGAAACTATGTACACCTAATTAGGAACATGTGGCATCATGGCTTAATGGCCTATAAGTTAAAATTCATGCATCTGAGCATCAAGCCTTTATGCCAGCCTTCAGATCTTTACAAACCTACATGGAGATTACCTTTTTTGTTTCTTTCAAACCTTCACTCTGCTTTAACTATCCTCTTTAATCATGATTCACTGAAACCTTTATGTCACCAAGTTGCTGCATCATTCTCCTAACTCTGGGTTTATAATGAGATCATGCGACTACCACAGGATCAAAATTAGCATCGACAGCTATTGCTAAGTCTCTGGACCAAAATAGAATATGATTTTCCTTCATGAGATCATGAGACTAAAGGGAGTCTCTGGGTCACCGAATGATTTGGAATATTCTATTTTTATCAAGCGACTTGGAGACCTAATGCAAAGTGTAAATGCACACATGGAAATTAAAGAACTTAAGTTTGCCAAAAAGAAATGAGGAAATAGAACAAGTCTCAGATAGCTAGGGCATAGCAATTACATAGGTTTTTCAACACTTAGGTTATTTTGCATGGACAGGAGTAAAAATAGAGACTGAAGAGACTGCAGAGGATACAACCAAGACCAAAAAATTTAAGGTTTTTCTCACAGGCTGGGCTCAACCCTCATGGGAGCCTCATTTTACTCCACTTGTAGCCAAAATTTTCATAATGGGAAAATTTGGGTAATATTCTTGGCAATTTATGTGGGATGTTTGTCTGCTAGACATTGAGAACCAGTAGTCTTTGACATCCATTGGGCATAGAATCATCACATGATCAAAAATAGAAACTTGAAAATAGATTGAAACCAGGAGGAGAAACAACTAACTATGTACAGGAACTTCAAGGAAAGAAAGAAATTAATCTAGAAAGCAGGAACAAAGAGTAGGGAAACTACTTACAATAATTACAAGGAAGGACAAACCTCAAAACAAGGTTTCAAATGGAATCCATTTAGAGAAATGGGAAAGGGATATCCTCCAAGAGTTGATAGCTGAAAAGCATTATGTTCCTTGCATTCTATGATGATGAATGGACCTCCCTAGAAGGAATCAAATTTAGTATGTCTGCTAGGCCTCAATTTGAATTCATCCCATTTGAGGACTACATCCTCAATCTTGACATTTATAGCCCTGGCTCTCCTGTCAAAGCTCTTCTTTTTTTGCATCTGATGAAATTCCATATCTTTCATGGTGAATTCTATATCTTTCATGGTCTTATCTCTGTGTTCTTCTAATTCCATAATCTGAGCATACCTAATCTGCAAAGGATCTCCTTCTTCAATCAAGACATACTAAGTAGCTAAGTCCAAGGCTAACAATTCTATTAAAATGGACAACTTAGCTTCTCTCCCATACACTAACATGTAAGGAGAATTCCCAATGATCTTGTTTGGGGTAATTCTGTCTAACCATAAGGTAGATTTCAGTTTGGTGTGCCAATCCCTTTGATTTTCTTGAAGGGTCTTCTTGATTATCCTAATCAAGTTCTTATTGGTTGATTCTGCCAAACCATTACCCTGAGGGTAGTAGTTTGAACTTGTGTTCAAATAAACACCATGTTTGACTGCCCATTCAGTCACTCTTAGGCCTATAAATGCTAAGGCATTATCTGAAATAATGGAGTTAAGGACACCAAATCTATGAATTATATCATCATAAAAGCTTAGGACATCATTCTCATTTGCTTCCCTTAATGCAACTGCCTCTGTCCATCTAGTGAATTAATCTGTTGTAGTAATTATCCATTTATGGCCTATACTAGATGGAGGATTGATCATGCCAATGAAATCTATGCCCCACCTCATGAAAGGTTGCTCTATCCTGATGGGCTGAAGGGGAAAGGCTACAAGTTTTTCTTTTCCTGCAAACATGGCACATTTGATGCATTTCCTTACATAATCATGGCTATCCTTGAAGATAGATGTCCAATAGTATCCAGCCCTCGTGATCTTAAAAGTAGTAGTCCTAAGAGAGAAGTGACCTCTAGAAGGCCCATCATGAAATTCAAATAGGACACCTGCTATATTTTCTAAACCTATGCATCTCAAAAGGACACCGTTGTGATCTTTTCTAAAAAGAATTTCATCTATTAGCACAAAAGGATCAGATTGTAATCTATAGTATCTCCTCTTTGTTGAATCTAGATCTACAGGTCATTCCCCTAGTTTTAAATAATGAATCATGTTAGGCAACCAACCAGTTTCCTTGGCATGATCTTTTGTTGAATGTATAACTAGAGATGCATCCATTTGCTCTGATTTCTTTGAACTCTCATCCTCTGTCAAATGCTTGCAAAGACCTTTTCCTCTAACTAGCTTGGTGATTTGGATATCAATATCATATTCCATGACTTTGGTAATCCAACGACCCTTTGTTTCATTTAGGTCCCTAGAAAGCAAGAATTCTTTGACACTAGGGTGAGTAACTTTCAATTGTACCTTGTTGTGGGTTAACAGATATCTAAACATTTTAAGGCTCTTCACCACAGCAAGTACATGTTTCTCCATAAAAGAATATCTTTTTTCATATTCTTCTAAACCCTTTCTAAAGAAAGAAATATGTTTCTCCAATCCTTCAAAATTTTCTTGGGTCAATATTGCAGAAATAGCATCTGATCCTCCATAAGCATAAAGGATAAAATCCTTACTCAAATTTGGGTTTAACAAGGCAGGAGCTTATGTTAGAGACTCTTTAATAGCTTGGAAATTGGTTTTCCCTTCTTTGCTACAACAGAAAGATGTATTCTTCTTCAACATTGTTGTCAAAGGCTTTAGTAGATCTACAATATTAGGCAAGAAATGCTTGACAAAGTTAATCCTTCCTATGAAAGATTGAAGGCTTTTCTTGTGATGTGGTAGGGGTAGTTCTAGAATAGTTGCAATCCTCTCAGGGTCTACTATAATTCCTTTCTTGGCTAATATATATCCTAATAGTTTTCCCTCATGGACTGCAAACACATATTTCTTGGGATTAAGAGATATCCCAAATTATCTACGCCTTTCAAATATCTTCCTCAGATGTTTGATATGGTCTGCTGCATGTTTAGAATAAACAGTTAGTCATCTAAAAAGACTAGTACAAATTTGTAGATGAGGCTTTTAAAGGCCATATTCATTGCCTTCTGAAAAGTAGCACCTACATTAGACAAACCAAAGGGAATCCTTTGATAAGCCATGGTCCCCCACTTGGTTGTAAACATGGTCTTATATTGATCTTCTTCATGAACTAGGATCTAATTGTATCTTGAATAGACATCCAATAATGAAAATCTCTCAGAACTAGAGACACATTGTAGAATTTGCTTCATAGAGGGTAATGGATGGTAGTCTTTTAAGGATGCCCTATTAAGGTCTCTGAAGTCAACACATAGCCTCAACTCCCCATTCTTCTTCCTAATAGGAACAAGGTTGGAAACCCAACTAGTATGCTTAATGGGGTAGATGATGCCACTCTCTATTAATTTGAGTACTTCTTTATGCATAAGTGGTTCTAAATTAGGGTTTACAGGTCTTTGTTTCCTCCTGACTAGTTTGGCATTAGGCTCCAATTCAATGGTATGTTGAGCAAGGGAAGGATTAAACCCCTTGAGGTCTTCATATTTCCATGAAAATACATCACTAAATTCTTGAAATAATTGGGTGTAAGCCTGCCTTTCTGAATTATTATTTACCTTCCCAAATTGTAAAATTTTACCTGGCTCCAACTCTAGTTCAGTATAATGTTCTTGTTGGACTACTAGACCAACTTTTCTCTTCTATGTTTGGTCATCCCTGTGGAAGATAGATTCTAGGGTGACAAGCCCCTTAGGCATCTTATTAGATCTTAGTTGTATCACTTGATCACCATAGTTCTGCAATAGTCTATCTTGGTTATGTTCTGAGAAGACATCCTCTTCAAATAAGAACTACAAAATTTTCTCATCACTGTCAAACACTTGCCAATTGACATTGTTATCAAGAATAGAAGGTCTGACAATCACTTTGATATGTTGTTGATCCTTTTCTTTTAAAACACTATTAGGAATGTCATACTGAGATCCAAAAGAAGCTAATCTATCTGCATTCTGATTTAATTTCCCAGGGATTGCAACAATATTGAAAGCATGTAAATCTTCAATTGCATCTCAAACTTGATGCTTATATGCCCTCATTATATCACTTTTGGTTTCACTTACCCCTCTTACTTGGTTAACAACCAGCTTGTTGTCACCATATATTTTTAGGGCTCTGATCCCTCTCTTTCTTGCCCATTCCAATCCATTCACTAGGCTCTCATATTTGGCAGTGTTGCTAGTGCAAGAGAAACTAAACCTAAAGGTTGCATAATACTTCTCCCCTTTTGGAGAAACTAGCATTGCACCTCCACTAGCACCATGGCTACTTCTAGAACCATCAAAGTATAGCTCCCAATCTTGGTTGTGCTAATATTCTAACTCGGTGTTTTCCTTGGAAAGATTTGTCTCTATGCAACCTTCCTCTTGAATCTAATAAGTCCCCAAACCAGCATACCAAATAACATTGGCTTGGGCCTTAGAGGCTCTCTGAGATTCTAATTCATCTAGATAGATATCTAGGATACTTTCTAGTTTGGTGGTTGTCTCTCTGATGATTGGGAAGTCATCACCATCAAGTGAAATACAACTTGTATTGAGTATATTGGACACATAAGGTTCTATATGGTGTGGTTCCAATGACTCAGACTTGATAGTGAACTTGGTTCCATTCCTTGTATGGAAAAGCATGTGAGACCAATCAGAGGAAAGATAGCCTCCTATCTTGTCTATAAACTCCCTCAACAAGCATATGGAAAATAAGGCAGGGAGGTTTATGATGTATATGTCAAGTAGGATAGAGAAATTGGGGCTTGCATGGAGTACTAGGCTGGTATCCTTAGCTACACCTATTGTGTTTACTGAGGAACCATCAAGCTGGGTAACCTTCTTTTGGAAAGGCTCATATTTCAGACCCAATTGGTCAGCCACTTTCTTAGGCATAACAGTGCTAGTAGCCCCACTATCTACCATGAAATTATGTATTAAATATTTTCCAATAATTAAAGATACATAAAAGGGAGGTGGTTTTGAGTTCCTACCTTGCATGGTATTAGCTTTGGAGTTGCTACTTGGGGTCTCCTCCTTTTGATCAGTATTAACCAACATTGTCTTAGAAACTCCCTTTGTTATAGGCTACTGAGGAATTACCTCTTCAGTCATTGCTTTCTTCAATATCTCAGGTTGTCTTGGAATAGCCAAAGAGTCCCACATAGACATAGTGACATTTAATTTCTTCATATTGTCCACAATTCTGAAGGGTACTACTATGTGTACTCTTTGGTGTGTCTTTACTATGATAGGCTCTACCTCCTTGGAAGGTCAACTTTCTTTGATTGGAATGATGAGGGCCTTCTTCAGTATTATAGGAGTAAAAGGTTGTGAAGATTTCGCGGATGTAGAAGCCATAGCCCTATCACCCATTTTCTCAATGTCGTGAGCTCTTCTTTTAGACCTGGTGTTGGCAGCAATGGTGGATTCACCATTTACTCCATTGAAATCTTGTTGTTCCCAATTGAAAAGAGCAGTCTCATCATGTTGTGCCTCTTGTTGAGAAGGTGGCTCACTGGAAGAAGCCTCTGATTGAGTAAGTGAGGCATTTTGAACCATTAGTGCTTGGTGTACCCTCCCATTTAAGCATGTTGTTTGATTATGGGACTGATTGCAAGGGTAACACCACTCCATCTCTGCAACAAGATTATTTTGACTTGGGACTACATCCTTGACTGGATATGCAGAATTAAGAGGGGTAGGATTGTAATTCTAAGATGGTCTCTGATTGTAGTTTTTCCTTTTCCCTTGATAACCTCCTTGATATTGGGGTTATTCTACTGATAAGATTGTCCCTAATTCTGATATTGTGGATTAGGACTTTGATTTTGCTGCTGAAGAGGGGGTCTACTCCCTTGTCCTTTCTTCTTTATATTATTCATCTCATTACTCATAGTTTGCATTGATTTCTTCATCTCTTGCTGACTACTTCTTAATTCTAATAGCTCTTGAGAAGGACTCTCCCTTGTTTCCCCATAACTAGTATTTTTGCGAGGTGTTATGATAGTGGGTATTGGAGTAAATGGAGATATTTGCAAAAGCATGCTTGGTTTTATATCAGGGAATATCAGCATGGGTGGCCTTGGGGCTATCATGCCAGCTTGTATTAAACAGTTCTCTGCCTTGACAGCTATATCAAAGGCTTGAGGTAATGAAGTACCCCCCATAGATTGAATCATGACAGAAATATTTCTATTTAGACTTCTCAAGAAATATAGGAAGCATGGTTAGTTGAAGGTCTTACTGAGGTAGGAATTCTATTCCATGTCTTAAGGAATCTACTATTGAAATGTGTCATATGTTCCTGAGGAGCCCTTTTAATGCTTGTTAATTGCTCAACCAGAGATAAGTTGTCTAATTTATCCTCAAAGTATTTACTTAATGCATCTCCTAATCCATCCCATGAATTAATGGAACCAACAGTGAGATTCCTAAACCATTCTAAGGCCTTACCTTTGAAAGAGGCTACTAATAGCTTGGTAGCCACATCTTCTTCTGTGATGTTATGTATACTACAGATAGTAGTTACATCTCTTATGTGTTCAAAAGCTATTGTTTGTCCTTTACCTGTGAAACTAGGTAGACTCTTGAGTGCTACCAAGGGCACATCATGATGTTGAGAAAAGTTCAAGGGGCTTCCTTCCTTAAAGGGGGAAAAAGAAAACTATCTAGCCATTGCAGGAGCTGTGATTTGCTGAGTAGCAACTGTGTGAGTTGTATTTAAGGGTGGAGTTAAATCTTCTTGTAGCTCTCTAGTTAGGGATCTTCCTCTTCTTCTAAATTGAAAAGGCCAAGGCCCCCTCTCTGAAGTATCAGGTGGTGTAGACTATACCCTCCTTGTAGGGGGTGTTCTTTGAGATGATCTTCTATAGGTCCTCTTTAAAGGCAACTGTGTAAACTTGGAAGACTTTGAGATTCTTGTTTTAACCTTTCTCATAAACTTTGAACAATACTAGATCTTTTGTTCTTCACCGATGGAGTCACCAGATATACTCGATAGGAAAACCTCTTTAGGTCTTTATTATGCAACCATTATATCAAAGATAGCATAATCTTTGCAAGTAAACTTTTATTGTTGTGCTCCCACCAAGCATGCCAGAACTGCTATCTGGTAGACAAGGTGGGATATGCTAAAAATGACCACTTCTTGGTCTATATTTGATCCTAAAAACTAGTATGCTCTTAGAGAGATTAACCTATTTATTTTATCTCCCATCCCATCAAGTGTGCCAAAACTATTGAACACCTAGATTTTCACCCTTACCCAAGCTCTTGTAGTCTTGGTAATCTAGTGTAACATGGGAATTGTCTCAAGGCTGTGGGACCTTTTGATAACCGAGACAAGACCTCCAGGTTCTAGGTTGGTTCCTCTTGATATGTCACCCTAATTCTCTTCTTGAACTAGAAAGTAAAGATTTGAAAGGGAAAGGGATAGAAGGATATGCTTTGGAAGGGAAATGACTTAAGAAAATCTACCTACTAGGTGATACACCAAATGTAAGGTATGAATCACAATACAAAGAATGAAAATAGTGCAAAGACTTAGGACTAGGAGATCATAACTCAATGAATAGGCTTACATAAATAATTTATAGAAAGTCCAGAACTAAAGACTCAAACTATAACCTGCAAGTAGACATTCTTATCCACAATAGGGTATGGGAAATGAGACAGAATGTAGGGGGTTGAAGTATAACCACAAGGTCATCAAAACAAATCATTTCAAGGAAACATACAAGTTGTGGAAAGAGAGAGAGAGAGAGAGAGAGAGAGAGAGAGAGAGAGAGAGNCAAGGAAACATACAAGTTGTGGAAAGAGAGAGAGAGAGAGAGAGAGAGAGAGAGAGAGAGAGAGATCAGGAACCCTAAGCTATTACTGAATAACATTAAAAAATATTGAATCAATTAAGAGATAACTGAGACAAGGAGATACAGGGACTGAAAATAAGTCACAAACTACCTCTGCAATATTCAAGTTATAAATGAAAGATTACAAATTGTAAAAGTTAGAGGGTGAAAAAAATGCCATGGATAACTTCCAAGAAATGAAAACTCTGCCTAAAAAGCTTTAAAACTAACTATATATACATGTTCCTCCTAGCACGTAGGCCCAAGGAAACAATCTGATCAGATTAGGGGTACAACCTAACTGCAATAGAATAATAAAAAAATCCTAATATTGTCAATTTTACTCATAAATGCATCATAAAAATATCTTTGATCAATCAGATATATCTCAAAAATCCTTCCTACCACCATAACTAGGCCTCTATGAAGTTGGTTGATCCATCTACTTCTCTGCAAGTCATTTCTGTCATAACTTCTAAGATCAGATATTCAAATTTTTAATATTTTGAAAGATAAAGGTCATAACTGGCATGAGATATTTCATCCACGACCAAGATTCAAATGTATTTCACTTTAAAATGTGACCATCGATATTCCTTTCTGATCTGACTGACTTTAACCCATGCCTTTACCTTTGACTACATTTTCCCTTTGTCGCTGGGTCTCCTAACCTTTTCTTTAACCTTAGCTCCTTCCCGAGACTTGGTGACTATGTACATCTAATCAAGAACATGTGGCATCATGGCTTAATGGCCTATAAGTTAAACTTCATGCATCTAAGCATCAAGCCTTTACACCAACTGTCATATCTTTACAAACCTACACAAAGATTACCTTTTGTGTTGCTTTCAAACCTTCACTCCGCTTTGACTATCCTCTTTAATCATGATTCACTGAAACCTTTATGTCTCTGAGTCACTGAATCATTCTCCTAACTCTGGTTTTATAACAAGATCATGCAACTACCATAGGATCAAAATCAGAATTGAGGGCTATCGTTGTCTCTGGACTAAAATCGAATATTCTTTTCCTTCACGAGATCATGAGACTAAAGGGAGTCTTTGGGTCACTGAATGATTTGGAATATTATGTTTTTATCACGCGACTTGGAGACCTAATGCAAAGTGTAAATACACACATGGAAATTAAAGAACTTATGTCACCCAAAAATAAATGAGGAAATAGAACAAGTCTCGGATAGCTAGGGCTTAGCAATTACATAGGTTTTTCAACACTTAGGTTATTTTGCATGGATAAGAGTAAAAATAGAGACTGAAGAGACTACAGAGGATACAACCAACACCAGAAAATTTAAGATTTTTCTCACATGATGGGCTCAACCCTCGTGGGAGCCTCATTTTACTCCACCTGGAGCAAAAATTTTCATAATAGGAAAATTTTGGTAACAGTTACTCCTATAATAAATTTGGTCACAGGGCTATTCATTGCAGAAAAAGTCAAAGAAATCTGTCATAGTAGAATCAAAGAAATCTGAATCAACATAGTAAGAGAAATCAACCTCAAAGAAAGTATCAGAACATTACATGTCAAATATGTAATTATCATGGTCACTCAACCAAGCAGTGCAACATGATGAACAATATCAATAGACCTCCAATCATTTTTCACTCATGTGGAAAAGTTGAACACATCTCAAGGTTCTGTAGATCCAGAACTCAAAAACAAGAGAAGCCTAAAGAATCACTATTTGAAGAATCTTGTGAAGTCAAGTTTGTACAAGCTACAAAATATTTAGGTAAAATATGGGTTGAAGTAAAGAAAGATAATGATGAGAACAAGGTAGTAGATGCATTCTTAGTGGACACACTTTCTACTTCTAGTTAGTTGACCCTCATGGTCTTAGGGGGAACTATTCTAGCTCTGAACCCTTGCTTGGCTGGTATACTCACCTCTGAGTATGTGCCTATGGATTCATGTATTTGGTGAATAACTAAGGATGTATGCATATACACATAGTCTGATCTTGGTCAGAAGCAAATAGTGAAACTCTCTATGTAAACCGCTATATGGAAACGAGCATTAAATGCAATAATCTTTTATATGACAGTAAAATATTTTTAATCCTCACTTTGCATTCGAGATTGAGCACTCAGATAGCATAGGAGATCTTAGCATCAAAGCATTAAAGGTTGACAATTTGGTTGGTTGGTTAACGAATTGAAGTTGAAACGGAACCTTAGCAGTTGCGTCATTTCAAAATTGTAGTAAAACCCTTTTTAATCAATCAACAAGTAAGTATGGAAACCCCTGTAGTATTTGACATTACTGAAAGGAAGAGATTTATGTTTAAGAAGCATCCATTCAAGTCTATACTTGATGATGTAGAAGGGGCATTCTCCAAGACTCTGCTAGGAGTCGTGCATGTAGAAGACATTCACGCATATGTCTAGTGCAAGAAGGAAACCATTGGGGATAATAGCATAGCAACTCTTATGGCATCAATGATGAAACCAGATTATTCATTCAAGGATGAATATGTGCATCTCACTGATAAACCTATCTTTGAGTATTCAAACGCGCATGAGTTCTATGAACCAAAATGGGTCAAAATTCTATTGAGTAGGATACATGATGATCTACATTGGATTGGTGAAGTTCTTGTCCGCATTACTGCTGACCTAATACATGAGATGACCAAACTTCCTAAGGTTGGACCAGTTCTTCCCACTGGTAAAGATGTCAAGAAAAAAGTTGAACAAGCATGCTTATCCAAAAGTGATAGGTGCAGGATGACTGTTGATACCATTGTGGAAGAAGACATCAAACTCCTCACTATGATACTTGGTTACAAGTTTCAGCATGCAAGCAGGTTGAATAGTGTGTCTGCAGCTACTACTCTGGCAGCTATAAGGATGGTGAAAGATAACACTCAATATAATCTCTATGAGATATTGCGTGCATAGCTGAATGAAAATATTAGGGCTATCAAGAATGAAAAGAGAAAGATATTCAGATTTGGCTCTTTGATTATCTACCTATACTTTCACATTTTTGGTAAAGTCTCTAACCTTTACCTAGACATGAGAAAACCCACTATGTCTCAGATATCACTAAAGGCTACATCAAAGAGTAGTGTGAAGGATTCTATGGACATGGAGATCAAAACATTCAGGATCAAGATGTAGAAAAGATTTAGAATACCTGAGAAGATAGTTGATAAGTACAAAGACACCATATGCTTCATGGTAGAAATTGAGTGTACTTGCATGGAAGCTGTTGAGCCTAGAACCAAATGGATTCACCCTCTTGGATATGAAGTTGAAGAACATGTTTTGGAAGGGTATGCACAAGTTCTCCTATCTACACCCAAGGATCCTAATGAACCTAGATGGGGTACTTACAAAGAAAAGACAAATCAAGTTGATTCTATCTTATACAGTGCAGATAACAAAAGGAAGGCATCAAGGATTACATCCAATATCCTAAAAGTTCATGGGGTCACAAAAGAAGACCTAGACAAAGCCAGGGAAGCTAAAATTGCAAAAGAGCTCAAACAAACATAAGTCAAAATAGAGAAATCTGATTATATTCCCAAGAAGAGGAAGAAGAAATATGATGAAGGTACATCTGCACCATCAACTACTATTGATTTATAATCCTCCCCACCTTCAGTATCAAGTAAGATGAATAGAAGGAAGAAGCAAGTTCCCACAAGTCACCCATACTTAAGGACAATAAGGAGNAAAAGAGCTCAAACAAACATAAGTCAAAATAGAGAAATCTGATTATATGCCCAAGAAGAGGAAGAAGAAATATGATGAAGGTACATCTGCACCATCAACTACTATTGATTTAGAATCCTCCCCACCTTCAGTATCAAGTAAGATGAATAGAAGGAAGAAGCAAGTTCCCACAAGTCACCCATACTTAAGGACAATAAGGAGCAAGGTAAAGAACACTCAAGCACCTCCTGAGGTAGGATTCAAACCTAGTCTGATAGTCTTAAAGAACATAATTGTTAATGAAGGAAGACTAGATTCTATCAAGAATGTTTATGACAAGTTCCAAGAAATAGATAAATCAGAAATTCATTCTATGATTATCTCTCATATGATCAATTTTAAAAAGTCAGTATTGGAACTCAAGACAGTCATACTAGATAAAGCATGGAACATACTTGATGTATTGAAAAGGAAAGCAATAGAAGAGGATATGATGATAAGATAAGAAACATTACACAGACTTCTCTCTATTTTCTCACATGATGAGAAAGCTATACTGTTGGATTTGGTAAAGCCTCATCTCAGAACCAAAACAAGAAATCTTCATATCATGAACAAAGAGTATGAACTGGTTGGTGAATAGACTCAGAAAGCATTTGAGTGAGTATTTCTGGATAGACATATGTATCCATCAACGGTGCCTATAGCAAAGGTGACTCCAGTCCCTCCCAAATAGGAAAAAGAACCAGTGATTCCAAATGCACCTATGATAGGTCCATAGGGTTTAGTGCCCACTGTTTTATCACCTTCTAATACAACCAAAGATTTAGAAGAAACTATTGTGATCGATGATGTTAAGATATGACAATGACATGGAAAAAGTTGAAAAATCATTTGTTAGCACTGAAGAGATAGAGAAGGTATGCACTGACAATACTTCCTTACAAAAAGATGAATCTCTTCCTAAAGATTCAACAGATTTGACTAATGAAGAAGACAATCAATCCAATGAACTACTTGTTATGGAGATCCCAGTGAAAATTGAATGTATGGATACAAGTCAAAATGCTATATTCACTCCATCTATTCAACCATCAACTTCATTGTTGTCAAGTTTAACTCCTAACTCAGCAAGCCTAGATGCATGGGGAGAAGAAGACTTGATCAAGATCAGTGTCTTAGCTATGGATAAATCCAAAGAGAAACAAGTCATGAGGAACCCTCTCTTTCTAGAATCAGTAAACATTTTGAATGACCTTGTACCAATAGATAAGAAAGTGGGAAAAATTCAGTCAATTGATGATGTAGATAGCATCTTAACAAGCTTCAAGGCACACTTCACAAGTTTAGTAGACTCAGCTACTAGAACTGCAAAAGAAGAGTACAAAAAGGAAAGATTGAATGAATTGGTAAAGAACTTCTCTTTAGATCTCAATTCATTGAAGATTGGTCAGAAAATTCTAAAAGAGTTGGCATCAAAAGGAAGGAAGGTAATAGCAAATTGCATGGACAGAGGAAAAATCACCTCTGAGCACATCAAGAAGATAGAGGAGGCAGATATCTTGGTTGATAACATAAGGCAATCAATTGAAACATCATCCCAATACATCAATATCTACAACAATATCTATCAAGGGAAGATAGACAAGATTGAAAAAGCTAAAATGGAGATCAGTAAGATAAGGATCATGTGGACTCAACTGAGAAATGCACTAGTGCCCTCCTTAGAATTTTTGAATGAGAACATCAAACAGATAGATGCAACCATTGCCACCTATGATCAAGGACCCTTTAAGGATCTAAAAAAGATGGAGAAGCTTGCATATGCCTTATGCACCCATCTTCAGTTAGTTGATGCACTGAAGGCATTCTGGCAGCAAGAGATCAAGAATCTTCAGATTGCTTATCCAAATGTATACTTGGAGTAAGTACCCAGAGACTTACAATTTTGATAACTTTTTCATTAATGTCAAAGGGGGAGTAATGTATGTATGTATATAAGGAGTGTGTTATATAGAAAAAGTTATAATATACAGTTTTTGTTGTTAATTCAAAGTTTAAAGCAACTTGGCCACATTCCTTTGTTGCCATTAATGACAAGGAGGGAGATTGTTGGAAAGTTGACAATCAGAGTGTATATGACTTATTTTGTGTTTTTATTAAGGCAACAAAGTCATATGAAGTTTTGACAATAAACTTTAAAGAGAAAAAATGGCTAAGTATAGAAGATAGATCAGAACAGAGATATGCAGTCAATCAGAACACCAACGCATGTGTGAAAGAGAGAATCAAGATATGTGTGTTCATACATAAGCTCTATGATATGTTGTTTAGCTTACCCTATACACACATGGTACAGAATGATAGTATAGAAAAGTTACATCGAGTTTAGTATTACCTGTAGTTTAGAAAATAGAGTATGAAGCCAACTACAGATTTTGGATCAGCGTATAATATTTTATTGTGTAAAGGCCAAGCACCTATTGTAATAATTTTGTAAATATGTCTTAAAAATTATTGTAAAAAATCTTAAGCCAATTTGTTTGGAATCATTGTGTATGTAGTTTTTAGGCTGACTAAGGTCTTGTTTTGTAGTCATGTCTATTCAGGCATGTATATATATTAGACATGCACTTTTGTATTAATGTGTCGTTAAAGAAAGAGCAGAGAAGATACTTAAAAGATCAATATGAGAAAGTCAATATGAAGTAGAATTATACAAGAGATTTAAGCGTCAGCACATAAATAAAATTGATTAGACAACAGTGTTATTACAATAGTTCACTTTTGATATAGTGTATATCAGTTATCAGAAGGTTGTAGCCTTCATCTTATTGAGAAATGAGCTCTGACAGTGAGCCAACCACCTCTAACAGGGTTTTGTAAAGACTCCTAATAGGTTCATTGTACTTGCATTATAAATACTACTCCTAACAGGGCAAAGGAACCTTAACAAGTTCATTATACTAGTACAAACATTTGTGGGTACTCATTCCCATCGGGGTTTTCCTCTGATCAAGGTTTCCCCATAAACATATCTAGTGTTGTGTGTTATTGTGTTATGCTTCATATGTTATCTATTTGATTTATGTTCAAATTGCTGAAATATTATAATTATTTAAACACTAATTCACCCCCCCCCCAAGTGTTTCCAACACTTTCTGACCCAACAGTAATGACTGGTGTCTAGAATGGGCATTAAAAACTGATCAAAAGACCTCCCAAGGCTTTCCAATCCAGAAGACATGAAGTCTTTCATGTTGACTAATACTCTGCAAAAGAATATCTCCATAACACCTTTAGAAGCGAGATATTTTAAACTCTCAAGTTGACCATTTTCATAAACTACAAATGCACTGCTCAAAACACAAGCAAACCACCCTCAGATTCCTTTTGCAAAATCATCAAACCACATCTTGAAGCTCAAACACTGATCCAGGTAGTAAATTTAGATACAAAGAGCATAAATCCAATAAATTCCATCCTAAGACAACCACTTGACATAAAGCTACAACCTATTGAAAATGAGCGTCTTGTGAAAATAGTTCTGTTAACAATGTCAATCTGCATAAATCACTTTTGATTCTGATTTTAAAAACTTATCAGATGAGACCCTTATAGTATGAAACTCTGGAACTTGATTCATTTTCACATAAGTAAAATAAATCCTCAATTAACTTTCCCTAATGATAAACTGGTCATTTATTATTTCATCTCAAAGTCAATCACTTAAAACTTTTTGAGCTTTAACACAGTAAAATGCAGAAACTGGATTTGGAATCAGCTAGGCAAAGAGGTCAAATAGATTGACTAAGGTTTGAAATTCTTTAAAGGGGTACACTTTCAAGCTTTCAATGCAAGGGAACAATCACTTTTTCAATATCTTGAACTGGGCACAAATGCTGGGACCTCAAAGTAAGGCACTTAGAAATCAGCATTTTCATACTTGGTAAATCAGAATAAAATGCAAATGGAATGACTTAAGAAAAGTTATCAAATGAGCTCCCAGGGGTCTAAAAATGGGGATTGAGACTCATTTCCATGCCTAAAAAACAATTAAAAAACCCTTATATCTTGACTAACAACTAGGAATTATATACAAACCTCCGAAGTGGGTCACTTAGGAAAATCTAAATAAGTGCAAAATGTAGATCTGTGTAACCACGTCCAAATGGTGATCTCCAAAACATGTCAAAACTGAAATCTGAGAGGTGGAACCTATTACACTTTCTAAATAAAAGGTGTTGAACCCACTCTCCAAGCGATATCTCATGAAAAACATCAGGTCACTTGCTACCAACATCCAAATTTGGCTTCTCACAAAAGATTTTAGGGCAGCAATTTACACTTAGAGAAATGTTCAGTATAGTCCCTCCAAAATGTACCCAGAATTTTGGAGTTCCAACAACATCCACATAAGTGCCACATGAAAAACACATAAGGTATGAAAGAGTCCAAATTTTTTCACACGTATGAGAAACTTGAGATGTGATAGGTCAATGTGTACTTCAAGTACACATGTAAGAGATCTTGTAAGAAACGACAGACTTGGTCCAATGAGACATTTTTAGCAAGTGTAAGAAGTTGTCATCATATTTTTAAGGAGCCTTGTTTTAGAATTTTTTAGAAAGTTGGTTTTTGGAAATTTTCTCACACATGTGTGAGCAAATAATCAGGACTAATGGGTGTAGGAATCCAAAAATTAGCTTAATTAACCTTAGTTAATTAGTGGATAGGTCTATTTGTTGAGAGTGATGTGGGTAGAGTAGGATCTAGGTTTAGATTTAGGATTAATTGAAATTATATTTAGACTAATCATAGCTTAGTAGAATATTAGAATGTGGAGGAAATAAATAAATTAAAATTTATTTAAAAGGGGAATTTAAGGGAGAAAATGTATTAAATGAAATTTGATACACTTAGGGGGAAAGTATCTAAATTAAATTTAAATACTATATATAAGATGAACCAAGTTTAATTAGATAAATTCAATTAAATGGGTAGAAGAATATAACAAATATAATTAATTAATTAAAAATAACTATAATGTTAAGGGACAATTTTAGGCGTATATAAATTATATGGTCACTTTCATGCACATCTCTATTCGAATATCAGTAGTCCGAGATCATCAAATGTATATATAAATTTAAGAGAGAATTTCATTCAAGCATATAACTGATGACATGTAACTGATTAAATGGTTCACTATATTAAGTTGAAGATGATGCAAGACATTAAATCAGTTAATGGTTTGTATTGTCATTGATGTCAACTTGATATCATCTGTATGGTCATATACATAATGCCAAAGAATTCAGGTAATCAATGGGATAAAGGTTATGCTTTTAGCAATGCATAAAAGTCAAGTATTCACTAAGTGACAGACTACACCGGTGGAATGCACACCATCGGTAAAGACAGAGATAAAGTCATAGTGATACCCGACGAGCAAAAGATAGTGTTGCCCGACGAAGAAGAATCAAAGGATGCCTGACAAGCTAAACATAGTGTTTCCTGATGAGCAAGATCCAATGATGCCCAACGGATGGAAATCCTGAAGCTAACTAAAGCGACACCGACGGAACTAGCAGTTATCACCGGCGACAAACTAAAGAGTTGACCGACAGAATAGAGAGATCAGAAAATGACAAAATATCTAGCTGGCAGAGCTAAAGGATAGACTTAACTGGTTGTTTGATTTTTTTTATTCAACCAAAGTTAAGTAAATGATTTGTACAATTGGCAAGAAAATAACTACGAGATAAATCAGGAGTTAAAGCCATAAATCAATTTGGCTGGTTTGTTTTTCACACCAAGAATCAAGAATCAAGAACCTAGAATTAAGGAACATCATGTCTATATAAGAGACAAGCATAATTCACTTCAAGGTGATGCAAAGAAAGCAATCAGATACACGGGGGAGTGAACTGATAGAAGATGCTGAAGAGAAACTGATGAAGAATCAACTTCATGCAGTCCTAATCAATCAAGCTAAGGGAGAGCTAAAGAATTCTGCAGACACTGACGAATAGAAAAGTATAGCATCACAGAGAAGAAAGAATGAAGAACAAAGGAATAGAATTGATACATTGATCAGAGAGGTATTATACATAAATATATCTGAATATCTACAATTCAGTTGCATTAGAAATAGGTCATTTTGTTTCAGTTTAACCATTGAAGCATTAAGTCTCTTAACAGAGAAGGACTTAACAGTCTTTTGTAA
>MU224111.1:620114-630413 GCA_018584345.1 Thuja plicata
ATATCTAGCTGGCAGAGCTAAAGGATAGACTTAACTGGTTGTTTGATTTGTTTTATTCAACCATAGTTAAGTAAATGATTTGTACAGTTGGCAAGAAGATAACTACGAGATAAATCAGGAGTTAAAGCCATAAATCAATTTGGCTGGATTGTTTTTCACACCAAGAATCAATAATCAAGAACCTAGAATTAAGGAACATCATGTCTATATAAGAGACAAGCATAATTCACTTCGAGGTGATGCAAAGCAAGCAACCAAATACACAAGGGAGTGAACTAATAGAAGATGCTGAAGAGAAACTGATGAAGAATTAACTTCATGCAATCCTGATCAATCAAGCTAAGGGAGAGCTAAAGAATTTTGCAAACACTGATGAATAGAAAAGCACAGCATCACAGAGAAGAATGAAGAACAAAGGAATAGAATTGATACATTGATCAGAGAGGTATTGTACATAAATAGATCTGAATATCTGCAATTCAGTTGCATTAGAAACAGGTCATTTTGTTTCAGTTTAACCATTGAAGCATTAAGTCTCTTAACAGAGTAGGACTTAACAGTCTTTTATAATTGAGGTATATCCTAATAGATTACCAGAAGGTTGAATCATGATAGTAGCACCGGTCTTACCTAAAGCCTATTGACAATCTAAGAAGGAGGCTGATTCAAGGATGGTAGCATAGATGCCAAATACTAAGTGGAAACCTATGTATAAAAATCCTCTAACAAGGTCGCACTTTACCATGTGTTTGTAACCTTTAACAGGGTTGGCTCCTAACAAGGCTCACTTCAGAAGAGTGAAAATTTGGGGTACCAGTCCCAGTGGTTTTTCCCTTAACAGGGTTTCCACATTAAAATCCTTGTGTTATATGTGTATGGTTTATTACTTTATTGTTTTACATTCTACATATGCATTTATGGATTGATTGGTATACTCTACATATTTACTGAGTATTGGTAAATATAGTTTACTGATTATCGGTTATCAAGGAGAATAAGGACAAACAAGGTAAATTGACAGACAGTTATTTGTTTCAAATATTTCAAAGGCATGCATCTTGTTGGGACTTAATAATTTGAGAACTATTGATTGGTGGATTAAAGTTTAAATTGGATAAATTTTTGAGCCCACTGATTCACCCCCCCTCTCAGTTTTTACTAACAATAAAATTTAATTACTATCTTCTCATAATCAAAACAATGATCAATACCATAGAAACCAATTATCATTTTTTTCCAAATAATTTTACATACACACATATGTGAGTATATGAAAGAAATCCATTTAGTCACATAACATCCAATTAACATCTAATCTACTCCAAATCATAACCCAACATGAATAGAATCAAATTAACATGAAATCCAATACTCAATTGCATCATCAAAATAATCATTTAAGTTAACTAACCATAATGCATGCATAAATGTATCATAACATCATCAACATAATTACTGAAATCAACATAAAATAGAATGTATCATATCCAATGCTATCAAATCCCTGTCAGATAAAGTCTGAATTCATAATCCACCAAAATAGTGTATCAAATAGTAAGTCTATCATGAAAATAAATGAAGTGCTATGACGGGCTCAAGGTAGAGCCTCACAACCGACCTATTTGGTAGAAAAGTTTTTTATATTGGGATGTGTGTTTTGGCATGATCTCTCTAAGCATGAAGATTGAAATAGTGATTTAAAATATGTAAGGTGAGATTCAAGGTGGTGGTTGCCTTAGGGCTTGAGCAGTGATATGTATGTCATCAATTCAAAGATTTGTGTGTGTAGATAGTGGATGTAAAGGTGTGATCAAGCCAGGGTATTCTAGAGTAATCAGAGGAGTGAATTAATATGTTGTAGAGGATTTGATCAAGCAAAGGAGTTGATATTTCCAAATCAAATTACCCTAACAAGTTTCCTATTGTAAAATCCCTTAACTAGGTAGATCCTAACAGGTCTTATTTGTAAATCTCTTAATAGAGTGGTTCATTAAATTGAGTTTGAAATATCCTAACAGAGTTACTCCTAATAGGGTAAAGCTCCTAATAGGGCTATAGAAAAATCCCATAACTGGGTGGCACCTAACAGTGTCTTTGTAAACTCTTAATAGGGTTAAGCTTCTAACAGGACCTACTTCAAAAGAGTACATTATTTATGGGTCCTCATTCCCACCATGGTTTTAACCCATTTGGATTTCCACATGAAAATATTTGTGTTATGTGTGCATGCTTTTTGGTGGTTGTGCTTATTTAATTAAGTTTCATTTTCTTATCAATCAGTTAACATGTGATTGTTGGTTTCGAGTTAAAGAAGTGAAAATTTGCAGATATCTTAGATTACTTAGACTATTGATTCCCCCCCCCTCTCAGTAATATTAGACCCTTAAGAATAAAAATTGGTATTAGAGATTTGGTCCTCTTTGTGGTTAAGCTTAACCGATTGAGGTCAAGATCTGACAATGATGAGGAAGGAAGGTCCTAAGTTCACAAGGGAGAACTACTCAGTGTGGAGTGGTAGAATGAAGCATTATGTAAAAGCTATGGGAAACTAGTATTTGAATTATGTTGTTAATAGGTATGTTGCACCTACCAGTACTCGCATTGTTGATCAGCTAAGGGAACAACAAGAGCATACTATAGCTATGGAAGCCATTGCAAGTACATTATCTGATGTAGAGTTTTTTGATATCCAAGATCTTGAAACCGCCTATGATATGTGGGAAAAATTGAAGCTAGTCTATGGTGGTGACATACATGTGCATAAAGCTAAGGTTGACGGCATGAAAGGAAAGTTTGATGAATGAAGATGGTTGAAGGTGAAAACATTAAGAAGTGTGGTCAGAGAATCAAAGAAGTAGTTGTTGCTATCAAAAGTATTGGAGAAACTATTAAAGAAGATGATGTGGTAAGTAAAGTATTGAGAACCTTTTTACATCTTTATGTCATTAGGGTTTATTCTATTTAGGATTCAATATCTTTAGCAACTATTATTGTCACTCTTGATGCATTGATTGGAAATTTGACTGCTTTTGAACATAGCAAATATGCTAATAGTGTTCCAAGGGTTGAAGCTGCATTTAGGTAATATATGTCACTTACACCTACAAGGAAAGGAAAGGAATTTAGTCATGAATCTTCTGCTATGTCAAGTTACTCTAATGATTATCATTCTATCATGTCTAAGGAAAATAAATATGAAGAGTTGGAAGCATTGCTTGCTAGGAGGCTACCTAGAGGAACAAGTAAGTATAAGGGAAAACTACCATTTAAATGCTTCTCACATAACAATATTGAACACATTGTTTCTAGGTGTCCAGATGGTGATAAGAAGGAAAAGTTTAAGAGATTCAAGGATAAGAGAAAGAAGACTTTCTTTGTTATTTTTGAAGATGGTGTCACCGATGAGGAATCAGAGGGAAATGTAGAAGATGAGTGTACCTTTGTTATTGCTAAGGAGGATCCCCCTGTAGATGGTGAAAAATCCTTTATTTATAGCATGGATCATGGTGGAGATTGGGTAATAGACAGTGTATGTACACATCGTATGATCGGTGATAGGAATAAGTTCACTAAGTTGGAGGAATGCAATGGTGGAATAGTAAGGTTTGGTAAAAGCTCTCCTTGCTTAGTAAAAGGGATAGGATCTATTGTGCTGAGTAGAAAAAAAAAATTGTGATAATGATTACTGGGTTGAAGGACTAGGGTATAATTTTTTGAGTGTGTCAAAGTTGAATAATAAAGGTTATCTTGTAGAGTTCAAAGAAGGTGTATGCATGATACTTGGAAGATCTAGTGAGCTTATTGCTACTGGTATGAAGGCTAAAGGTATCTTATTCCATCTAAATACTACAGTAAAGAGTTATTTGATTGCAAAATTTTATGATAGTTGGTTGTGGCGTTGGAGATTTTATCATGTTAACTTTGATAGCTTGGTCAAAGTGAGTAATATGAATATTGTTTGAGGTTTGCCACAACTACTGAAACTAGACAATGTAATGTGCAAGGATTGTCAGCTGGGAAAGTTAACTAGCCCTATTTTTATTAGTAAGTCATTTTCATTAGGAGGTATTTTGGATTTAAAATATACGAATTTGTGTGGTCCTATTAGAACAAGAAGCTATTATGGAGATAAGTACTTTATGCTTTTTGTTGATGATTACTCTAGGATGATGTGGGTTACTTTTCTTAAAGATAAATCAAACGCATTCTATATGTTTAAGGTGTTCAAAGCATGGGTTGAAAAGGAAACAAGTAAGATTCTAAAGTGCTTGAGATCTGATAGAGGTGGTGAGTTCACATTTTTGGAATTCATTGAGTTTTGTGAAGAACATGGAATTAAGAAGAAAATGTCAGCACCTAGAACTCCTCAAAAGAATGGGATTGTAGAGAGAGGGAACATATCTATTATTGACATTGCAAGAACATTGATGATTCAAAGAGATGTGCCTCAGATGTTTTGGAGAGAAGCTATCAACATTGTTGTTTATACATTGAACTAGGTACAGGTGAACAATGGCACCGATAAAGCTCATTATGAGTTATGACATGGTCACACACCTAATTTGAAATACTTCAAATTTTTTGGGAGAAGATTTTATATAAAGAGAGATGACTATACAGGAAAATTTGATCCTAAGAGTGCTGAAGGAATATTCCTAGGATATTCTACAAAGAGAAAATCATACAAGTGTCTAAACAAGAGAACCAAAAAGTTGATAGAAACTGAAAATGTGAAGATTGATGAATTCTCATAACATAATTATGGTTCTAGGAAGAAAAAATCAAGTGATGATCAGGGGATTGTGTATGTTCAATTAGTGTAGAAAGATGATGAAAATTAGAACAATAGGGATGAACCGATTCAATCGGTAGACGAGGCTCCTAGACCTGAACTAGTGTTATCAAGGTATGTAAAGTTGAATCATTCTATTGATTAAATTATTGGTGATAAGGATGCTAGTGTTCATAATAGAAGAAATATTAGAGAAAGTACCTGCTTGATATCTGAACATGAGCCTAAATTTGTAAAAGAGGCATTGAATAATGAATATTGGGTTAAAGCCATGAAAGAAGAATTAGACCCAATAAAGAAGAACAATACTTGGGTACATTTTCCCAGACTTGTTGATAAGGATATGATAGGAACTAAGTGGGTTTTCAAGAATAAACTCAATAAAGTTGGTGAAGTAGTTAGGAATAAGGTGAGACTTGTGGTTAAGAGTTAGGCACAAGAAGAAGGATTGGACTATTGAGATAATTTTGCACCAATAGCTAGACTTGAAAGAGAGAGGATTCTACTAGCATATGCTTCTTACAAAGGATTTAAAGTTTTCCAAAAGGACATCAAAATTGCATTTTTGAACAGAATTCTGGAAGAGGAAGTTTACATAGAACTGTCGGATGGTTTTGCACTATCAGAAGATGAAGACAAGGTGCGCAAGTTGCAGAAGACACTTTATGGATTGAAGCAGGAACCAAGGGCATAGTATGAGATACTCCACACATATCTGATCAAGATCAGTTTCATCAGAGCAAGTAAGGACAACAATGTTTACCTAAACATTGACAAGGATGAATGATTATTGATTGTTGAAGTCTTTATGGATGACATCATTTTTGGTGGGAATGATGAGATGAGTATTGCTTTTGTAGATAAAATGAGGACTAAATTTGAGATGTCAATGTTTGGAGAGATCAAATTCTTTGTTGGATTGTAGACATCTCAGCTCAGTAATGGACTCTACATCAGCCAAACAAAGTATGTGAGGGAAGTTTTGAAGACTTTTGGGTTAGAAGATTCTAAATTGGTTGGAAATCCAATGGTGACCAATTGTAAGTTATCCAAGGAAGATTATTCTAAAGAGGTGAATGAAACTTTATACAAATCCATGATCTGTAAGTTGTAGTATATTGTTAATAGTAGGCATAAAATAGCACATGCAGTATGAATTGTTGCAATATTTCAAACTAATCCAAACGAATCCCATATGGTTGCAGTGAAGAGAATGTTTAGATACTTAAAAGGGGATGAAGACTATAGTCTTTGGTATGATCACAAAGGAGGTTATACTTCGTGTGTGTTCACTGATGTAGATTGGGAAAGTAATATGGATAATAGGAAGAGAAAAAGTGGAGGACCTTTCTTTCTTAGAGAGAGACTTGTGTCATGGACAAGGAAAAATAAAAAATCTATTTCCCAATCTACTACAGAGGCAAAATATGTTGGTTTTGCTATTAATTTCACTCAAGTTGCTTGGATGAAGTAGATATTGGAAGGTGTTAAGGAGAAGGTAACTAAAACTATGGTTATCTATTGTGATATTATTAGTGCTATAAACATATCCAAGAACCCTATGATGCACTCTAAGAAAAAACATATTACAATTAAGTACCATTTTCTTAGAGAGCAAGCACAAGAGAAAGAGGTAGAGTTGGAGTATGTGCCAACTAAGGAGCATATTGCAGATATTTTTACAAAGACACTACCTAAGGATAGGTTTGAGTATCTAAGAGAAAATTTGGGGATCATTCGCCTACCTGGGTAGAATTAAAGTGATGATGTTGCATCAGTCCAATGTTTTGTGTTGGAAATCTTTGTTGGATTGATGTAATAAGAGGCTAATCCATACGGGGAGAAGTCAGTGATAAGGGTATCGATTATTTGGTGGAGAAGTGATCAATGGTATGGCATCTTTGGAATTTTTGTCAAAGGGGGGGAAAGTAGTGAGAAGTGGTGAGAAAACAAATGAGACATATTTTAGAGAGAAAGTGAGAAAGGGGGAGACACATCAGAATTGAAGATCCAATGGAAGAAAACAAGAAGAATAGGTTATCTGATTGAGAAGATGTTTTTGATATTTGTGTTGCCATCAATGCCAAAGGGGGATATTGTTGGCATAATTGATGTAGTAATGGTGAGTGATGTGATGGTACAGATTTGGTATTGTGATGATCAGTTATTGTGTTGCCATTGATGTCAAGTATTGACCTAGTGTTCTTAGTGTGTTTCCAAGTATGTAGAAGGATACACAGTGTATTTCAAGTGGTTTCAAGGGTCGTGATCCTTAAGGGAGACTTGGGGATGTCTTTAGATGATAATTGTATGATCACAACTATTGAATGTATGTTATGTTTGATTAAAGTGTGACAAGGAAACTGCTAGAACAGTCTGTGACTAGCAATGAATGATTTGATCGGTCTATCAAATATATTATGGGTTAGGTGGTGCGATCATAGGATTATGTTTTTGATACAGTTTTGAGTTAATGGTTATAAGCGCAACTAATTTGTATGATCAGTACACATGTTTTGAGGCTACAGAAGTTGTTTTAGTGAAAGATGGCAAAGTTTTTGAGCTACCGATGGTATATCTTCATTTGGAAATCGGTGATCAAGTTGTGATGAATCATGTGTGCTCCAACTCTCATGTTGACATGTCCCAATTCGTTTGTGGTGGTGTTTTGGCATTACATTAATCAAGGTAGACATTTTATGAAGATGACGATTGTTGGTCAAAACGTGTTTGATTGTTCTTGATGAAATTAGTTGTAAGGGTATATCCTATGGCCAAGTTGTTTGGTAGAGAATTTTGTTATATTGGGATGTGTGTTTTGGTGCAATCTCTCTAAGCATGAAGATTGAAATAGTGATTTCAAATGTGTTAGGTGAGATTCAAGGCAGTGGCTACCTTAGGGCTTGAGTAGTGATATTTATATCATCAAACTGAAGATTTGTGTGTGTAGATTGTTGATGTAAAGGTGTAATCAAGCTAGGGTATTCTAGATTAATATAAGGAGTGAATGAATGTGTTATAGATGATCTGATCAAGTAAAGGAGTTTCTATTTCCAGATCAAAATACCCTAACAGGTTTCCTATTGTAAAATCCCTTAATCGGGTAGATCCTAACATGTCTTATTTGTAAATATCTTAATAGAGTGGCTCATTAACTTGAGTTTGAAATATCCTAATAAAGTTACTCCTAACAAGATAAAGCTCCTAACAGGGCATACTTCAAAAGACTAAAGTATTTATGGTTCTTCATTCCCACTGTGGTTTTCACGCATTTGGGTTTCCACGTGAAATTTTTTGTGTTATGTGTTTCATGCTTTGTGGTGGTTATGCTTATTTGATTAAGTTTGATTTTCTTATCAATCGGTTAACATGTGATTGTTGGTTTTGTGTTAAAGAAGTGAAAATTTGTAGATATCTTAGATTACCTAGTCTGCAAAGATATATTGGTGTTGAGGAAGCTAGGGAAAAACAATGTTTACTCTCTCAAATAAGCAAGGTCGGGATCACAAAGCCTTTCTCATTAAAAGTGAAATCATGAAACCCAGATGGGAGCATTGCAAAAACTACCACCTCTATGCCAAATGGAGTGGATCAGGGAAATCCATCAATCAAATTATGAATTGGTGGATGTGTAGCTACTTGAACAAGGTAAGCATTTATATCCTATCAAATAATTTTCTTTACATTGATTGCAAGCAATAATCATTGAAGAAGGAAATATTGCATGGTGATCCAATCATTTATAAAGGATATAGTTTCATTTGTATTGACTGGAAAATTAATTTTAATGTTAATTTATTTAAAACAAAAAAAAATCAAAATGGGTCCATGTATATTTTGTCCCAATAGAATACTTACATATTGAAACCCTAGAAGTCATTGCCAACATGAGAAATATTGATAACCTTCCTTGTTCCAAGGAAAGGAATGGAAAATATGAAAGGTTGGTAAGCCCCAAACTAGCTTTAGAAACCCCATTATTGGATGAGAACATAATCACAAATAGCACAACATTCCCAAGAATGGACTCTAAAAAGAATATTGTAACAACTGTAACCAATTAGGTCAAGGGGAGAATCTAAGATATAGCACAACAAAATGAAGTGGAGAGGTGGAATTCCCCCATTACTTTAGCCTTAAAGGAACAATTTGACACAAATAAGAAGATTAAGGCCATCCCAATGATGGGGGTAGAAGATGGATAAATATGGAATACAAATGACACAGCTATAGAAAATAAGGAAGAAATGGAAATACATAATGAAATAGAAGCCATAAATGATTTTATGGGCTTAGACTTTGACTCTAATGAGGACAAGGAAAATGAAGAAACAATACTAGAAAAATGGAAATTAATAGCCCAAATATCAGATTTAATGGCTGAAAAAGAAAAGGAGTGCGCTGAAGGCAATATGGGAAGCCTCTCAGGAGAGGAGGAAGGAAGGATTGAAAAAATAGCATGAAAATAGAAGAATAGTTATGCCTTTCCCATACAGTCCTTGGCAAAGAAATCTCAGAATTTTCTAATAAAGGAAAGAAAAGAGGTAGGAGATCTCTATCAGAACTAAGACAAAAAGATGGTTCTACATCAGACCAAACAAATATTACAACGCTATTTAATACTGGGAAGGGGAAGGTCCTTCTCAAAGAAGCATGAGGCTCACAACATGGAATGTAATAAATATAATATAATTAAGTGTTGTAGATTCTCCTCTAACACAAAAATAATTATGTTGCGGGAGACTAAATTGAATCCCAAAGAGATAGAATAATTTAAGAAAAAAATAGGCACCTGGCTTTTGGAAATGAAAGCTGCTGAAAATATGTAGTAATAGGCATTGGCAATGTAGATTTTTCAAAAGCCTCAACAACAATCTTAGTTTCATGTTAATTAATGTGTTTGGTCCTATTCAAAACAATGAGAAAAAGGAGGTATGGGAGGACATAGGTGGATTCTTAAGAGATTGTCTTGATCAACAATGTATTATAGGGGGAGATTTCAATGCAATCCTAGACATTACAGAGAAAAGTGGAGGTGTTACAAGAGAGTCACGAGCATTAATCAACTTTAAAAATGAGGTAAATCACAATAACCTATTGGAGATAAAGCTTGATAATGGGATCTATACATGGAATAACTAAAGATCAGGTTTCAAAGACATTGTAGAAAGGCTAGATAGATTATTCTATAGAGGGAATCTAGCTAACTTCCCATACAACCTTAAATAAACAATCCTCCCTAATTCAAGATCAGATCACTTCCCAGTCTAACTAACTATTTCAGAGGAAACAAAGTCTAAAAGATGTCCATTTAAATTAGAGAAAATGTGGTTGAAGGATGAAAAATTTATCAGAATGGTAGAATAGTGGTGCAAAAGTGTGTTAGGAATAAGGTGTCTCAACCTTGGATAATTCCTATTCTTATTATTTGTTTTGTAAAATGTATTTCTTGCAAATAATGTAATTAAGTGTGAGTGTACATGTCTAGTTGGCATGTTGATTTGTCA
>MU224111.1:641909-653213 GCA_018584345.1 Thuja plicata
ATTCCTCTATCCTTTGTTCCAATTGTGGATGAAGAGTCCACATTTTCTCAAATCTGAAAGGAGTGTTTTTCTTTTTGACAATCGGATCAGCAAGAAAGGAGATCGGATTATGATCCGAGCCAACCCTTATATGAGCCGATAAAGAACAATAGTAATGATTAAACCATCCATTGGACACAAGAGCCCTATCCAACCTAACTTGTATCAACTCCTCACCCGCTCTTCTGTTGCTCCAAGTATAATCAGTACCCTGTAGATCAACATCATGAAGATAATTATTATCAATAAAGTTCATTAAGTCCATCCTACTATCCAGGTTGGGTTGGCTGCCTCCTGATTTCTCCTTTTCTCCCAGAGGAGTATTAAAATCCCCCATCACAATCCACTCATCAGAAGCAAAATAATTTCTCAGAGATGATAGATTCTGCCAAAAAACTTCTCTCCCTTTTTTAGTATTAGGAGCATATATATTGGTTAAAACCCAAGAGGTATTATCTTGTAGCTGTCTAAACCTTATACACACCATATTTTCACCTTGAAAGATAACGTCGCCTTTTATAGTTTCTTCATTCCATATAGTAGAAATACCTCCCGACGCTCCATTAGAATCACCCCCACAAATAATTCCCTATCCAAGAGCCCTATCCAACCTAACTTGTATCAACTCCTCACCCACTCTTCTGTTGCTCCAAGTATAATCAGTACCCTGTAGATCAACATCATGAAGATAATTATTATCAATAAAGTTCATAAAGTCCATCCTACTATGCAGGTTGGGTTGGCTGCCTCCTGATTTCTCCTTTTCTCCTAGAGGAGTATTAAAATCCCCCATCACAATCCCTCATCAGAAGCAAAAGAATTTCTCAGAGATGATAGATTATGCCAAAAAAATTCTCTCCCTTTTTTAGTATTAGGAGCATAGATATTGGTTAAAACCCAAGAGGTATTATCCTGTAGCTGTCTAAACCTTATACACACCATATTTTCACCTTGAAAGATAACGTCGCCTTTTATAGTTTCTTCATTCCATATAGTAGCAATACCTCCCGACGCTCCATTAGAATACACACAAAAATACAAAGAGTTATGGCTAGAAGCTGGTGATAAAAATACAAAAAAATTCCATGATAGCACAAACAAATGAAGGATTATTAATAGGATTTCCAAAATTGAAAAAGAAGACAAGAATATCACAAAAGACCCAACTAAAATAGCAAAAGAGGCAATGAACTTTTATTTGAAAATTTTGAACAATTGGGAAGGCTCAATCCTTGTAACCCAAATAAATATTCTAACAAACATCCCAAAAACTATAACACAAGAAAAAATAAGAGGCTCAAAGAGAAATTCACAAAGTGAGAAATTGAAACAACTCTAAAATAAATTAATCTAGATAAAGCACCAGGTCCAGACGGGTTTCCAACTTGCTTCTTTCAAGAATTTTGGAATTTCTTGGGGGATGAACTAGTGGGGGCCCTGAAAAATATTACAAACTCAAGAAGAATCCTAAAAGAAATAAATAACACATTTATCACATTAATCCCAAAAAAGAGAAATAAAAAAAAATTGATGACTTTAGACCAATTTCTCTTTGCAACAATGGTTATAAGATACTAGCAAAAGTCCTAGCAAACATGATAAAAGGTATCCTACCAAAAAGTATAGTGGATGAACAAACTGGTTTTGTCCCAAGGAGATCAATCTTCAATGGGGCCATTATAGCTCAAGAGACATTTCACTCCATATAGAAAAACCATAACCCAAGCATGTTGGTTAAATTGGATATCAAGAAAGCATACGATAAAGTATACTGGCACTTTCTTTATAAATGCCTCAAAGCATTTGGCTTCAAAAAAAATGGATAAACCTCATATGTGAATGCATATCCATCCCACGCATCTCAGTCCTTGTAAATGGAACCTTGAAATGCTTCTTTAATATATCAAGAGGATTAAGACAAGGGGAGCCAATCTCTCCCTTTTTATTTATCATAATGGTAGAAGCACTAGGAAGAGCCATAAATATAAAGTGAGAAAGAGGATAAATCAAAGGGATAAAAGTAATTAATGAACTAGAATCCATCACTCATCAGCAATTTGTTGATGACACTATGCTTTTGTGGGTAAGAAAAGAAGAAGAAGAAAGAAGCTTCAAAGAGATTCTAAATTGGTATGCTAGAGCTGATAATAGGTAAGTCAAGAAAAATTAGAAGTAATCTTCTTCAACCTTAACTCAAGGGAAGAGGATGCAATATGTAACATTTTAAACTTTAGTAAAGGAAAGATTCCTTGTAAATACCTTGGGAGTCCCTTAGACAAGGTAATAGAACCAGTAAACAATGGGATCACATAATATCTAAAATAGAAAAAAGGTGGGATCATGGAAAGGAAAATGGCTCACGTCAGTAGGGAAAGAAACAATGTTGAAAACAATGCTAACAGCTATACATATATATCTAATGTCCTGATTTCCACTTCCTTCCAGGGCAAATGTAAAATATAGAAAAGAAACTTAGAACCTTTTTCTAGCAAGGAACAAAGGAAAAAAGAAAATAGCCACTATTTTTTGGGACAAAATCTGTAAACCAATTAAAAAAGGGGGACTAGGAGGTAAGAGGCTGATAGATCAAAACAAGGCTCTTGGCGCAAAATTATTTTGGAAGAAGTACAAAAACCCATCCCTCAAATCAGTTAAGATTCTTAACATACCTAAAAAGGAATGATCCACTAAGCAACTTCATAACTGCCAACACCACCCCCTCCCCCCCCCCCAAAGGTCCAAGAGTGTGGAACTTCATACTAGAGTGCATAGAGGTTATTTTGAATAATCTCACATAGGACATATAAGTTGGGGATCAAGCCCTATTTTGGATTGATTCATGGGGGGCTTATACAACAATAGACAAGCTCGTAGATAACAAAAATGTTAAGGAAGTACTAGAAAGGCAATGGGGAAAATTGGTTCAAGATTACATAGAAGTTAGGAACGGTGACCCAACATTAGGCTGGCAATGAAAATCAATAGCAATTCTTAATTTACCAAAGTTGGTTGAACACGATACAGATACAAATAAGGACACGATAAGGACTCAATTTTCTAAGTTATTAGAGGATATTTTCATTACTTCAAAATCAATATAGACCAAATTTTCAAGACTTGGAATTAGCTCAACTTGAAAAGGCTAACCCAACTCATGACTCAACAAAAGAAATCACAAAACTTAGCAACATGAAAAATCCCAAGAAATTTAGAGATTTTTAAGGATTTAAAACTTGTTTCATGCACTCATTATTGAATAAAGCATAAAGGCACAATAGCATCATGAAATAGAAGTTAATCTAATCACATACATAAACATACATCGATCATATAAGTACAAATGTAAATTGTAGCTAAAGAAAATAGAAAACATAGATATATAAAATTATAAATATTGTCAAATGTATATAAAACTCATGGAATGTGAAATCCATGACGGTAAATGTTCTAAACATATGTGGAAAAAAGAAATTCTATGGTTTTGGCTTAGCCTTAGTCTCAGAGGAGCCTACATCCCTCCTACAAAGGCGTCTAAGGTAGGCCCTAGATGATTGAACATCCATATTCTATGCCTATGACACGCCACTCTAACCAACATGAGTTGTGCCTATGCCTTTTTCTGATCGTGATCTACCCTCCTCTACCATGGCCATAGCCTAAGCCTCTCCATCTTACTATTCAATCCATTCAAGGTCCTCATGAGTAAAGATGGGATCAATAGACCTAGTGACACACTTGGATTCTGGAACAACCTCCTCTAGCGTGATCAGGTTTGAGTCATTGTACAAAATTTGTCTTGTCCTAAGATGAAGGTTGTAATGAACAAATTCTAGATCATTCAACCTCGCCATGGACAATCTATTGTGCCTCTTCGAGTGAATGTGCTCAAACATTCTTTAGTTGATCTCACAACTTGAAGCATTGCATGGTTGGCTCAATATGCAGATTGCAATTCTCTAAAGGTTTGGGGTTGTAGGCCTAAACATTCGCTACCATCTATTTGAAATAAGGAAAAGAAAAAAAAAGCAATCTTGTTTCAACCTTTAAGACTGAATTATTGTTGGAATTATATTGGATTGATGTATTGAGAGGGGAGGGGTGAATCAGTACCTCTAAAACTTTTCTTGGTTATCCCATTAATCCTTTGTCATCAGTTTGTAAATTATCTTATCTAACTATTCATCTTTATCTATGTATATGCAATCATAACATATGTTCTTTAATATATAACCATACAAGAAACATTCATGAAAATAGATAACACATGACACAAGATATGATATCGCAGAAAACTCCTGTTAGGAAGTAAAAACTGCGATGGAGATTGTTACCCACAAGACTTCACTATCTGCAGATAAGAAGGGGCCAGTTAAGGCTTACAATTGGTCACTTCTGATGACCTACCCTGTTAGGAGTATTATAGTGGAGACCTATTAGGATCTACTTTGTTTGAAGCTTTAGCAACACTAGTAAGTGTGAAATTTGTTAAGAGATTTGTAAAGAATGGTTAAGTCCACCTTCTACAAAAGGAATTTAGATGTGATGCACTTGTTAGAATGCAACTACATAAGTCATTGATCTGATGATGTATGCAATCTCTAATTGCTGATAACAGATCCAATAAAGCTTCCTATGTATGAGTAATCATCTTTTCATGATTGAATAAAGCCTTTGTCTCCACGTCAGTAGCCTCTATGTGTTCTTGATAACTGGTGTGATCTGTTTTTGAATTTTGCATGAATTTTGCCTTCTGCTCCTTAGATGCTCTTCGTGGCTATCAACAACAATGAATTTATAATTCACAATTGATTGAACATCTATTTATACTAGATTTTATCTCTATTCTTGATTCACACCTTCACAAGTTAACTCTAGATCCAAGGTTTACAACTTGACCTTGATCTTTAGTTACATATGTTTTAGATCTGTTAGGATGCTTTAAAACATTTACATTATGCTTGCCTGACCCTCAAGTAATGATTTAAAACAAATTAAAACTCTAAAAATAGAATTACAATGCTTTATCTAACGTGTAAAACTCAGATCCACTAGTTGCGGGTTCTCTAACTGACTGTCGGTTCTGATAGTCGTGCTTCTCTGTCAGTCTGTCGGTTTTCTTTGCCGTCGGTGTTCCTTTCTTGAACTGCTCGTCGGGTATGCTTTTTCTACTCCGTCAATTTTGTTCTCAAAAATACATCATCGATGATGATCTTCATGTTATGTTATTGACCTGTCGGTGATGTCCTATTTACTTCGTCGGTGCAACACTTGTCAGTGTTCGTCGATCAATTCCATACTTAGCATTTTATCGTGACCTTTTTGTTCTATCAAGGATGCTTGTTGTCTGTCNGTTATGCTTGTAGTCTATCAGTTATGTTTGTACCGATGGTCTTTGTCAATTTTTTTCACTAAGTGTACTAATGGAAAAAGTAATGTCATCAATCTCCCCCATTGACATTAGTATCAAAAACATGATTTGTGCAACATACTGAATGTATTAGTATGTACACCTGTGTATACTCCTTCCTTAGTTATGTGAATGACTCCCCCTATGTATATGCCAATAAGTTTAAGTATATATACATTTCCTTATGTACTTTTCTTTCCCTTTTTTTTGATATATTGTACGTAACTATCTTTACATATCTGTTCCTTTTGTACATACAATAATATGTTCCTTCTGTACATACAATATACATACATTTCTATTCCTCCTTTTTTGATAATAAAGGCAAAGGTACTTATAGCTTGTCAAAAAGGTGGGAATGTGAGGACTTGATCTCCTCCATCATCTTTTCCCATTTATCCTTCAGCATTTCTAGAGCCATGTGCTCAAGTGATATCCATACATGTATATCATAGATGTTGTCTACTACAGACATCTCTGGGGTTGCAATTAAGTTTCTTGCTTTAGAAATATGTTGCTATAGAATAGTAAGATTAGGCAAAATGTGTGCATGTAGTTTGGTAATGTCACCTCTTAATTGTGTTTTAGCATCCCATATTTCTTGCCTTAGCCTATTAGCCTCAATGACCTTGTCATGATGCATCTTGATACTGTTTGCATTTGAGGTTTGGCTTTGTGCACTCGTTGTGACATTAGAATCTATTTATGCTAACTTGTCACTATTTTCTTTTATAAACTTTTCAAGTGTGCACATATTTTGAACTAAGGTAATTGCCTAAGCAATCATTGGCTCTAATTGATCAGTTAGTTTAGAGAGATTTACCTTGTTCACTACCACTTCTTGGTTGATCTTATCAATTAACTTGTATTGATAATTTTTCTCTATTTGTTCTTCCATAGCTTGTTCTGCATCTATATTTTGATCTGTGATGGCATTGGTAAGAACAGCTATTTGCTCCTTAACTGTAGCATGTTGTTCAAGTTTCACGTCAGGAACAAGTTGTTGTAGAATGTCTCTTGCCTTGTCAAGTGCCATTGTTTCCCTGTGTTCCTATATCATTTTCTTTTGAATGGCTTTCCTTTGGCATAGCACTCCAAACTCTTGAAGCTTATCACTATCCAAAGTAGTAATATCCCAGTTTGGGACTTTTATTACTTCATTTATTGTAACAGCCAAGATGTCTTTCTTCAATGCTTTCCTCTTCTTCTTATTTGGTTGGGTGGCAGATTGATGTACTACCATGTGTAAAGCTTGAGATTGGGTTGACTTGGTGGGTGAGGGTTGAGAAGATGAAGCGTCCTGTTGTTTCTGTTCTGAGTCCACCGGCTAGTTTTTTGAAGATGTCTCCTCATTGGCTTTAGGTGTATCAACAGATATATCTTCCTTTTTTTTTGTGCCTTCATCTTTCTTGACTCCTTCACTTTTATCTCTTTCTTCACCCTTTCTCAATGTATCCTCAGTTTTGTTATTTGCTGCTTTGTTATGTTCATTAGAAACTTCTTGCTAAGTGTTGGTTGCATCTTTCATCTCTGTATCTGTATCATTTTGAGTATTAGATGCATCTTTGTTTTCATTATTACCCATGTCCTTGGGTATATCATCAGCTTTATTAGATGATTTTTCTTGACTTGATTTAATATCAATAGCATCTATTAATATATTCATGTTTGTCGGTGTATTGACTGTTGCAGTGTCAATAGTTGAATCCTGTCCATCGGTATTGCCCTGTGCAATATTTATGTCTTCATCTTTTTATACTTCTACTGCAGGGTCTTTTCCTATAATGTCATTGACAATGTTTTCTAACCATGATTCATCATTTATATCATCAACTAAGTTACCTTCTATTGTCAAGTCATCCTTGGTAACTTCTTCATCTTTACTCAAGTCAATGTGAATTGGACTTGGTGGATTTTGACTCTCTTCACTTCGAGTGTGGTCAAGAGTAGTGTCTGGCCATTATTCATCTACAATATCAGTATCTTTGGGGCCTTCTAGATCACTCTCTTCTTTATCCATTTCAACAGATGAGTCATCTTGTATATCATTAATGGTGATTGGTTCTTTCTCTGGGCTAGCTTCCTTAGTGGGCTTTTTGAGTATCTTGCACCACTTCTTAATGCTATTCTGATCAAGATCAATTAGCTTTCCCTTGAGAAATTCATATGCTCTCAATTTTGGTGAGAACTCCTTTTCATATTTCTTCATAATCTCATCAATTTGTTCCTTTGTTGAATTAGGAGGCATAAGAGTAACAAGTACTCTTTCTCTTATCCCCTTTTCTTGATGTAGTGAAAATGTCCATCTAGCTAATAATCTCTTTGACAGTTCTTTGGGAACATCATATTCTGAGAATTCTAGTGGAACATAGTGATGTTTGTACATTTTAATAATTATTGCTTCCTCAATCTTATTTTGATCCTCTATACTAAATTTTAACCATTTCCTTATGTTAGGATCAGAAATAGATTGGGATTCTGAGATGCTCTTGCATATTTTCTCAATTGTTGTTGGAACCCAAGGTTCCTTTTCTTTTTGTATTTCTACATCAGCTGCATCCATAACTGAGTCTTCTAAATCCTCATTTGTCTGAACAAATTTCCTCCTTTTGGTAGGTTTCCCAATAGGTTATTTTCCCTTTGATGTGTCAGGTTTCCTTTTATACACCTTTCCTTTTACCATGGGAGAAGGAGTTGCATCCTTTGTTGTTTGACTCCTTGTTCTTGACTTCTTAGGTGGAGGAGGAGGTGGTCAATCAGACTATTGTTCCTTTGATTCATTTTCCTCTGCTGTATCACCGATGCGTAGCTGGTCCTCGGTGATTTGCTCCTTACCCTCTTGTTCCTCTTCATCTTCAGAAGATATATTCAATTTCTCTTTCAATTTCTTCACCATTCTGCTTGACTATTTTACAGCTTTCTTGACAACAATATATTTTTTAATCTTTTGTTTGGCCTCTTCATAGGTGCCAAATCTTAGTTGCTTGTTGTCCACTGGTTCATTCAGTAGTGCCTTAATGCACTCATTGGCTTGTCCTATTTTGATTTCATATTCTAACCGTGAAAGCCATGAATTCCTAGGTACTACTACTTGGATATACGTGAAATCAGTATCTACCATGAAACATATATTCTCTTTGTGTTCCTCTATCAGATTTTTAGGAATCCTTGTTCTATTTTGCAACATTTCCTTAATGGTTTTGAAATACTCATGCATTACATTGTAAAAATATGTTCCAACTGATTCTATGAATTCACCTAGCTGCATGGTTATAGGTCTGCTAGTGTCCCATACAACTTTTCCTATTGAAGGAAAGTATTCTTCAAAGTAAAAGAATATGCACATTATGAGGGAACCAAACTTACAAGTGTTTGTCCTTGAAGATCTTATAGTTCACATATTATCCTCCAATTGATGTATCAGGATCTCTGCAAGATCCATCTTCTTTCCTTGTTTGATGATTTTGTATGTTATGCTCATAGCAGTGCTTGATATGATATTCATTCTACTTACCTAGAAGATTTTATATCCTATCACACATGCACCAAAATTTAGCTCTACGTCAGTGATATTGTTGACCTTAAGTGCTCTTTTGTCTGATTCAGCACCAGTCAGTTTTTCCACTTCCGCCAGGAATGGGTGCTTGTGAGCTTGTGGTTTATCGGTCGTAGGATAACTAGTAACTACATGAATAACATCCTTTGATATTGGCTTTGGCTTATTAATCCATAGAGTTTTGTTGTGCATTCTGCTGAGAACAATCTTTATCCATTCTGTTTTGAAAACTTTGGGAAAATGTAGTGCATTCATGAGTCCTTTCACTTCCAGATGCTTGAGCTCATCTTTGATTTTACCATATTCATCACATAGTGCCTTGTAGGCATTATCTAGGTCTAGATCTCCTATTTCCAAGATCTTGCAGTGTATACAGGACCTTACGTCCTCTACCAGCAAAACCCTAGGTGGGATTCTGGAGAATGCTCAAGAATCATCAAGTTGTGATGCTATTTCTGGGTGTAGCTTGTATTTGGGTTTAGCACAAGAGCCTCTACTGACAAGCTTGAACATTTTCTTCTTGTCTTCCTTAATCTTTTCAACTCTAGAAGTTGATGCCATCGTGTTGCAAAAATTTAGGGCTTTTCATAAATAAAATAGTGCAGTCGGTGAATGTGGTTACTTACTGAATTTCTGTGATTGCCTATGAATGTGAATGCTTTGTGTCAAATTGATTTCTGCTGGTTCACTCTCCAAATTGCTCTGAAATCACTCTGCTCTGCTCAAAAATTGCAGGTGCAAAAATGAGTTCATCCGTCGGGCTTTTTATAACTTTTGTACCCTAAGTTGTCATTAATGCTCACCAACTCATTGGTATACAAAGACAGAGTTCATCAGTAGAGGCATTCATAACATCTTTAGTGTTTGTGCAAAGCGTTGGGGTTGCTAGTAGCTTTGGTGACTTCACCGATGATGGTCGGTAAAGTGGTGAAGATAACTTTTGTTGCCTCAAGGTTCACCGATGTCCATTGGTTTACACTTAGCAACTTGGCGTTTGTGTAATGACCGATACATTACGGTAAGTAGTACTGCTAAATTTTCTGTGTGTGTTCACCAATACAAATTTGTACCCAATAACTGATGGTTGCTTTTCAACAGTTTAGCAAATAACAATATAATGCATCTTTATTCATGCTAATATTACAATATGAACTATGTGTAATGGAACCGAAGCATAATATAACTTGTCATAATGCAGTTCCATACTTACTTGTGCAATCTAGTTGGAAATAGTGATGTCACCATTTGAATTGCTTGTTCTAGCACCTTCAGTGTTTGTGGCTTTTACCCACATCTTGTTTATCATTCTCTTGATGTCATCAATAGTATTTCCATTGGGATATGTACTTGTATCTGTCAGTCAATTTTTGCAATCTTTTATCACATGTCCAACCTTATGACAATGTAAACATGCCATACCTGGATTGGTCCAACCTCTTGACCTTCTGGTCCACTTTCTCATACAGTTGGCAGAAATATGACCATACCTTCCACATGCTGTGCAGTTTGCCCATGTGTTATAGTTCCAAACATATGAGTTACCTACTCTTGTTGGTTTGTAGCTATTATCAGTTTCTTTTGGTATCCAGGCCTTGTTGTTCTTTTTTTGGCACTCCTCATGTGTATGCCCATTCATCTTGCAGGTAGGATAGTACTTGTCCATGTATTTTTTCCTTTTTGGATTTGTCACTTTGGATCTGCATTCATGTGCCTTGTGTCCTTTCTTTTGACATTTATAACAATTACCAATGAAAGTAGATTGTGCTTGAGGAATACCTTTCATTTTTCTTTTGTAAATGTTTGAGGTGTGGTCGGGTTTTCCATAGTGATTGCATGACAGCTTCTTGGATCTTGGGGTTGTGAAAGCATTCCTTTGATCTGGTTGATTAGAAGATTCACCATTCTCGTTATACCCTAATCATGTGTAGTTGTTGACTCTTCTCTGTCCATCAAGAAAATCATCCATCCTTTTGTTGCTATCTTCAGCTTTCTTGATCAATTCGTTGTGTTGATTCTGGACTTTGATTTCTTGCTTCAATTTTTCATTCTCTTCTCTTAGCTCACCAATGATCTGTATTCTTTCAATGAGTTCAGTATTTAGTTTTTTTTCCTCTTGACTCATAAGAATAATCTGGTTGGTAACTTCATGGTGATGCTCAGTAAGTCTTTGAATCCCTAATTCTTTCTCTTGCAGCTTCTCTATTATTTTCCTCCTATCATCAATGGCTAGTGTTCTTTCATTTTCAGCTTTTCTTGCATCATTCATGACATCAATCATTTTCACCATTTGAGTCTCTTGACC
>MU224111.1:653263-671275 GCA_018584345.1 Thuja plicata
ATTTGTAGCACTCTTAATTGCTTGGTCAAATGTTGATTGGCCTCATGTAGACTTGTGATCTTTTCATCTGATTGGTCTGATGCTTTATTTGATGTTGATTCTGTTGTATCAAAGTAATCTTGTATTTCTGATTCTTTGTAGTCCTTCTCATTTAGCCTAGTTTCCATAATCTTTCTTTCATCAAGAAGTTTTCTCAAGTTGATTCTCGCCTCTTTATACTGCTCATATTTTATCCGCATCTGTAACTGCTCATTCTCAATAGTCATGTCCAGTCTATACTTTTCCATTGCTCTGATCTTTTCTCTTAAGTCTAAGATTTTTCAAGAAAGAGACTTAGCTCTAATACCAATTGTTGGAATTATATTGGAATGATGTACTGAGAGGGGAGGGGTGAATCAGTACCTCTAAAACTTTTCTTGGTTAGCCCATTAATCCTTTGTCATCAGTTTGTAAATTATCTTATCTAACTGTTCATCTTTCTTTATGTATATGCAATCATAACATATGTTCTTTAATATATAACCATACAAGAAACATTCATGAAAATAGATAACACATGACACAAGATATAATATCACAGGGTAAAAGTACGAAGTTGTGTCGCACTTGAGGACCATTTTCGTAGTTCCGGCCAAAATTGTTTCGACCAAAATGGTTTCAGCCAAAATATTTTTGACTGTACAAATGTGGCGTCAATGTGGCAAATGAGTTTCGGCCGGACTAGTTTCGGCCAAAAATTCATGTGTAAATATAAGCTAACTATGTTCTATCGATGAAGAATTGGCATATATTTATATAGAGGGGTTCGGCCGAACTTGTTCTGGCCGAACCTATTCCGGTCGAAATTGTCTATGTGGCATCCTATGTGGCAGCCAAATAGGCAAAAATTTCAAAATTACAGAACTTCTCACTTAGATAGTTGATTTCTTCATCAAAACTCAACCATTTTTAAAATCTAAATATACCCTTTTGTAGAGCTCAGAGTCTAGATTATGGTCATATAGTTTTTATTGTGTTTTAATTACATATAATATATTATAATTTTAAAAAACTCCAAGTAGGTATTTTAACATTAAAGAACACGCTCATTCGAAAAAATAAAATAAAAATAGCAAATCATGTTGAAAAAATTTAAAACGTATATTTAATACTAGAGGAGAGAGTCCTCTTCAAGAACATGTAATTTGTTTTGCATTTGGTTTATATTTTCTAGGGCAAATGTGGAGGGAGAAAAAAAAATTGTTAATTTTGGGTAACTCCGACTTTGAATGGTTATAACAGACAAAATATATACCGAAAACCAATCTTTCTTTTTTTATACACTAGCTGTACATGTCATCTAAAACATATTTTGAAATCAGAGTAAAAAAAATATTATTTTCATATATTTAGTTGGAGGGAACTAGACCCTACATTTTCGGCATTTTTTGAGCAATTAAAAAATGGACTTCAAAAATTAAAAAACTAGGTCAATGTTTATTCAAAAAAAATTTAAAAAATTATAGCCATAAACTACATCCAATTTTACACATTTCATTATTTTACATCATTTTCAAATTCTAAACACAAATGCCACTTTTATGTCATTAAAGTTTAACAGTTTTGCATGTCGTGGTCCTCTTCCTTTGTAAAAGTGTGACACAAGTTTGTACTTTTACCCCACAGAAAACTCCTGGTAGGAAGCAAAAACTACGGTGGGGATTGTTACCCACAAGACTTCACTATCTGCAGATAAGAAGGAGTCGGTTAAGGCTTACAATTGGTCACTTCTGATGACCTACCCTATTAGGAGTATTATAGTGGAGACCTATTAGGATCTACTTCGTTTGAAGCTTTAGCAACAATGTTAAGTGTGCACTCTATTAAGAGATTTGTAAAGAACAGTTAAGTCCACCTTCTACAAAATGATTTTAGATGTGATGCACTTGTTAGAATGCAACTACATAAGTCTTTGATCTGATGATGTATGCAATCTCTAATTGTTGATAATAGATCCAATAAAGCTTCCTATGTATGAGTAATTTTTTAATGATTGAATAATACCTTTGTCTTCACATTGGTAGCCTCTGTGTGTTCTTGATAACTGGTGTGATCTGTTTCTGAATTTTGTATGAATTCTGCCTTCTTCTCCTTAGACGCTCTTCATGGCTATCAACAACAATGAATTCATAATTCACAATTGATTGAACATCTATTTATACTATATTTTAGCTCTATTCTTGATTCACGCTTTCGTGAGTTAACTCTAGATCCAAGGTTTACAACTTGACCTTGATCTTTAGTTAGATATGTTTTAGATCCGTTAGGATGCTTTAAAACATTTACATTATGCTTGCTTGACCCTCAAGTAATGATTTAAAACAAATTAAAACTCTAAAAATAGAATTACAATGCTTTATCTGACATGTAAAACTCAGATCCACTATTTGCGGGTTCTCTAACTGACTGTCTGTTCTGATGGTTGGGCTTCTCTGTCAGTCTATCGGTTTTCTTTGTCATCGGTGTTCCTTTCTTGAATTGCTCGTCGGGTATGCTTTTTCTGCTCCGTCAGTTTTGTTCTCAAAAATATATCATCGGTGATGATCTTCATGTTATGTTATTGACCCATTGGTGATGTCCTGTTTACTTCGTCGGTGCAATACTTGTCAGTGTTCGTCGGTCAATTCCATACTTAGCATTTTCCCATGACCTTTTTGTTCTGTCGGGTATGCTTGTTGTCTGCCGGTTATGCTTGTAGTCCGCTGGTTATGTTTGTACCAATGATCTCTGTCAATATTTTTCACTAAGTGTACTAATGGAAAAATTAATGTCATCAATTATAAAATCAAATTATGCACTTAACATATATTTCTACCTCGTTGCAATTCTATGGGAGCGGCTTTACGAATTTGACTATCGAACAACTCCCCTTTTGTATTATCAAATGCCTCTATCTCATGCAGTGTAGCTCTAGTATCACCAAAAGACATCCATTGTACCATTGAATAAAGCCCACTAAGAACCTCTGCTTTCACCTTGAAATCATGGCAAAAATGGTATGTCAGATTGAGGTAATAAGTGGCTGCATGGATGGGCCTGTAAAGTTGGAGGTGTCATCTTGTATCAATTATCACCTAAATGGGACAATACTTATGCTCATCTCCTCCATATACAGATCTAATGGCATCCTTGGCCCTATCAATGCCCTCATATATGTAGCCCATAGAAGGCTTCTCCTCATCAACAACTCGTAGGAGAACTGTGAGAGGCTTAGTAACCTACAAATATTATTAAATTGTAATTTATTCGTTCTTGCATTCACAACACAATGTTGTTGTTAGCCTATTTCCCCTTGGTCCCGTAAGGCTAACCAGTACATTAAAGGGACTTATAGGCCATGGGCATGTTCGACTTTCAGTTGCAGTGGAATGTCGATGGTAAATTGTTAATATCGGAAAGATCATTTATTTATCAGTGATATAAAGTTTTATGTGTTAGTAAAGTTGTTTTGTAAAATTAATTTAATTATTTAACTTTATTAATGCATAGTCTATAGTTTGTGGCAAATATTTAATTAAATGGTCCCCTTTATTCTATAATACAATGGAAGCATAAATAAAAGTTATTGGGAACTTAAGTGGAAGAAAAAAATGTACAAGGCATGAGAAATATAAAATTAAAAGCAATCGCAATAAAATAGGGGCCAAAAAACAATTGCGAGAAAATAGGGGCAAAAAAACAAAAAAAAAACCGTAATATCAGGAAAAGGGAAAAAAATTGATTTTGTTTATCCCATATTGATAGGGTGAGTGAATAAGCTCTTAGAAAGTGCTATAAAAAGAGATGGAAGTACCATCTTTCAGCATGCTTGGATAATTGACTCATTCAATGTATGTTTTGACTCATTCAAGCTTGCCAATAAATGCCCTATCAACACATGTTTTGACCCATTCAAGCTTGTCAATATCCTTCAATACAAGGTCAAGGCAATGGGCTGCACATGGAGACCATAAACAATTTGGATGCCTCTTCATCAAAAGCCTACCTGCAACAACATAACTTGTTGCATTGTTCGTCACCACCTGAATCACATTTTCTTCCCCCACCTCACATTTGACTTCCTCAATAGCCTTGCATAAGTATGTGACACTTTTGACATGTGAGAAAGTATCAATAAACTTCAAAAACATGGGTATCCTAAAATAAAACAAAATAATGATCAATTAGTAAATCATAAATTACAAAATTCAAATATTAATCACTAAATCAAATTCATAAATTACAAGATTCAATACATTTAGGGGAGTGGAATGATCAATAACCTCTGCAAGAAACAAAAAAATTTAGGAGTGTCATATTCCTCCTATCGGATCAACCATCTATCATGATGGTGCAACCCTTTTTGCTCCAAGACACTCGTTGGTCCTCTAATTCAACATTTATAACCTCAACCATTTCTAACATAAGGGGACCACTTAACTCAACATTAGTAGGGGCTTTAAACCTCGCCCTACAAATGGTTACAACATCTATCACGCCTTGCCAGTGAGGAGACCTATCACAAATAGATTAAATATGTGTAGTAAAATTATAACAGTTCATTAGACAAAACAATGTTCAAACTATAAATTTTAAATTCAAAACAATCAAATAAAAAAAGAATTCTTTAACTGCAACAAATAGAATGTTGCAAAAGTACAAAAAATTGCAAATTGAGTTTTTTGCAACATTACGGACCTCCTTGTTCCAAGGCACACTCTCAAGCAAGGGTTGTGAACCAATAGTGTGTGGCACAAAAAAGTTGTCCAACCTAGATTTTCGAACTCTAGGAGAAAAGCTAACAGTATCACTAAGAGGAGCAGAAAGAGAAACATTAGCACTAGCACAAGCACTAGGAGGAAATGAAGGCATGGAGGAACCCTCTCCAACACAACCTATGGATGCAAATGAATGGAAACCAATATTAGCTAACTCCTCGCTTTGCCTCTTTTTTTTTTTTTGTTTTAATTGTTCAAATGTTTCTAGTTGTACATAACATGCACGAACAACCTCAGGAGGTGCTAATTTAAATGGCTCAGTATCATGGCCACGTATCCTGACAATATGGTATTTAAATCTATTGATGTCACCATGATTGATTTCTTAACAAAATTTACATTTCACTTGCAATCTTATTCTACCATAAAATTCTTCAGTATATTGCCAAACCATGTCCCTTTGACCTACTTTCTTAGGCTTAGGTTTAGCTTGAGGATTAGGAGTAGACATTGGGGGAAAATATTGTTTTCAAAACGTCAATGCTACAATAAGATAATTTTACAAAAAAAATACCATTTGTGCATTATGTTCTATAGAGTAATACAAAAAAAAGGGTTTTTCCAAAAGAAAATATAGGGTTTTTTAAACTATTCAATTTTTGAATCTTGAATGTTTTCTTTTCAAACTCAAAGTCAAACTTCAAAGTTTAAAGAAGGAAAACTCCACAAACCCTACATTTTAAAAAAAATTGTAAATACATATTAACATTATTTTCATTCAACTTCAACAAATGGAAAGTTATAAAAATTAACAATAAGAATTGTTTATTAGAATATTAAAATCCTTTCAAACTGAAACTATACTAACTACTCTTCTGTTTCATGAACACTTAATCACAAATACATAACATATACTAGAGAATAATGAATCTGTGATCTGAAAGCTACACACTGAAGACTAATATCTATGAACTGATAAAATTCACAACAATATTAAAACACCAAAAGCTACAACATCGACCCTTGCAATCTACACACAAAATCCTCAAGTCTACAAGATGTCTCTTCAGTTCCAAAAATGGTGATGCTTCATAGATTTGACTGACTCAACAGCCACGTACACCAACAGTTACAAAAACACAACTCTTTTATTTGCAAAAGCTACGCAAGAGTAAGGCTCTTCAATTTTGACTGCTGATATACATAAATGGAAGAAAGCTTGATATTTGACTGGCGTGGCACACAAACGCTGATGCTGAAGACTCTTCATAGTCTTTGGTGATTGTCACCAACGGGCGTGACTCTTCATATAGATAATTGTTCTACATTGAAGACTCTTCACATACTTAATATATCTGATCATATGGAAAGATTAGAGTTGGCAGCAGCAGAGTATAGACATCAACTTTACATAGTAAATATCACAAATAGAATGCTAGTGCAACCATCACAGGTATAGCAGATAGCTTCTGCAACTACCAATCTTCAACATCACAAAAGTAGCAAGATTAGCCAGACCTACAAGGGAAGAATCAAATAAGTTTGCAGAATTAAAAGCATTAGTTGAAGGTCTGCAATTGTGCAAAGACCTACAAATCAAAAAATTAGAAATTGAAGGGGACTCAGCAATCGTTATAAATACAATCAGGAAAGGTTCTACACCAAACTAGAAACTTAACACTCTTGTGGAAAGAGCCGTGGAACTACTAAAGTACTTTGAAAAATCAGTCAAACACCATATCTTTAGAGAAGGGAACACAAAAGCAGATAAATTAGCAAACAGGGGAGCAGATGGGGAATTCATTGAAAGTATAGGCTAAGTCAGGTGTTAGACATAACAGATAACTGATAGGAGAGTGCCTAACAGTTAAAAATAGATTGATCTCTGGCTTTGCAAATTAGAAGACAAATCTGGAGGGGAAAGTTCAGACCACATAGTCAGTATAAACAATGAGTAGTATGCCGAATAATTAGACTGTAGTTCTTTACCATAAATGACTTAAGCAATAGAAGGTTAGAGCCCCCCAGTAGGCTCTAATAGGAAATCTTGGATGAGCTAATTGGTAGGACCCCTATTGCTAGCTATTTTTGAACTTGATAAGATTTGTATTAAAATTAGATCGATATCTGCTGTCCATTTTAAACCAGGGACATTATTGCAAGGACTTGTGTTATGGAATATATAAATATTCGGTCTAGTTTCGAAATGTGTCTTGAGTGTCTTGAAATGTTTCTTGAAGGGTAGTTCTGAAATGTTTCCTATATGTCATTATAGCGATTAAATTATAGCACGGGTATGATTAATGGAATCCTCCATTTCGTAGTCTATAATTAGTTTAAATTATGTAAAACTAAGAAATGAGAATAATTATTCATAAAGAACAGTCTAACATTTAACCTAAAGAGACTTATGGGTGCAAAATGACCTGTTTGAATCCAAAGGTAATTTGATAAATGAGTTGGCAACAACAATTTACAGCCAAATTTGGATGGTTAAAAAATTATTCTTCATTCTCGGTAACAGGGGTAGTCCTTCTACCTCCATTCGGTATCTATTTGGGCTTTCAGATTTAAACATCAGAATATCATGTAATTCAGAGGCCAAAATGGCCAGAATAAGTAATTAAACCATTGTAGATTCTGCATGTCTCAATGTCATTTATAAGAGTATTAATTCTCAGGAAGGGTAATTTTAAGTAATAAGTATTAAGTAACCTTCACCTCAAGTTAGGAAATTAAAATACTGAATCTAGATGGGAATTTTGAATGTCTAATCCGTCGAGAATGGGAAAGGAAAAATGTAACAGAGGGCAGCCTAATGTGAATAAGCTCTGTGAAGATCAGACCCATAATCATTTATTGAGTTTCCTTCCGTAGATCAGTGCTTATGATGGATTTGGCTGGATATGGAAATAGCAAGGTAATCTATTTTATGATCACTGTCAAGATTTTATGAGCTTGCTTTGGGTCTGAATGTTTAAAATAATTTGACCTCACAGCATTAGGAACTGAAATGTCTTTTTGTTATTATGTATTACGAGGCTAAGGGTGATCTTGGTAGAAACAAAATGCAGTGGAAAGTCAAATACCAGGCTAAAGTAAGTAAGTAGCAGACAGGTATGCTCTTGTACTCTTTCAATTATCTCAGCTTCGGCCTACAAAACAAATCAAAAAAAAAATTTATAAACTGTTCAAAATTGTTAGATAATTTTGTAAGTTTACTTCTGAAATTGCTTACTATTGCACTATGTTAAGGGAAAGGTAATTGTCAATAATAATAGGAAGGCGGCATCCGAGTATGCTTCAATCCAGATTTTCATACCATATTGGAGTTTGTGGAGCAAAAATTATAACTAATAATATCGAAGTAACTTTCCTATCCTTACACAAAAGACTGATTCTGTACATAAGTAATACTGAAATGAATGCATAAATATCAATTTATAAAGTTGAAAAAATATGTATCCAAGAGTACTACTCAAAGCATACGAACTATGCTGCCCTAGAAATAATTTAAAAATCATCATTTACAAAGTCTATTAACTTTTTCATTTGACCAACTTCAATCAGCCAGCCAAATCTCCGAACAGTTTCATCACCTGGAGCACAACCTTCTTTCTTTATTTAATCCATAAACCAAGAAGTTTTTTCAAGATCGTGTCTTTTGCGGAAGGTGTTCAATAATATAGTATATGTGACAACATCAGGAACTATATCCTTTCTTCTCATCTCATTCAGCATTGACAAAGCTATATCAAGTTTGTTTTCCTTGGCAAAAGGAAGCAATCAATATATAATAGGTTACAACATTTGGGCCAATACCTACCGCTTTCATTTCTAAAAAATACTTCAAGGCCTTACCTATTTCACCTTTTTTTTTTTTTTTTTCAATGGGTGTCAATCAAACAACTATAAGTGACTGCATTAAGAGTCAAGCCTTCATCTAGCATCTTATTCATGAGTAAATGTGCTCTAGAAAAATATCCTGCCTTGCACAGACCATCAATGACTGTGTTGTATGTCACTTCATTAGGTTTCAAATCCCTTACTACCATCTCCTCTAACATCTTTCCTACCATGTTCATGTCTCCCAATCTACAAAATGCACATATTAGTGTATTATATGTAATTACGTCAGGGAAATGTCCCGTCTTGCATCTCAGAAAGAAGGGTAAATGCTTCATTTTCCCTGTTATTCTAACATAAACCAGCAATCAGTGTGTTGTAGGTAACAACATCTGGGTAGCAGCCTTTGTTTAGCATCTCTTTGAACAACTTCTGAGCCTTTTCCATCTCATGTAATTCACATAGGCTGCATATCAAAGAATTGTAAGTAATTACATTTGGCTGTAAACCCTTTTTGACATGTCATAAAAATCCCAAGCTTTGTGCATCTTGCCATCTTTGCAGTCCATCAATAACTGCATTGAATGTCACTTCATTTGGAAAAGGACCAAACTCCATCATTTGTTCAAACAAAATGTAAGTTTTATCTATTTTTCTAGCCTTGCAAAAGCCATTTATCAGGGTGTTATAAGTATAGCTATTAAGGAAATGGCCGTCTTCTATCATTTTAGCTAATAATCCTAGAGCTTCATCTACTCTATCTACATTGCAAAGACCATCAATCAGTCAGAGTGCTATATGTAACAACATTTGGAGAGCAGTAACTGTGTTTCATTTTAGTTACTAACCTTAGAGCTTCATCTTCCCTTCCCACCTTGCAGAGACCATTAAGTAGAGAACTGCACGTAATAACATTAGGAGAGATGCCAACTTGTGTATCATCTCAGCAAGTAATACAAGAGCATCATCTACTCTACAACTTTTGCAGATCCCATCAATTCATTTTAGCTACTAACCTTAGAGTTTCATCTTCCCTTCCCACCTTGCAAAGGCCATTAATTAGAGTACTGCATGTAACAATATTAGGAGAGATGCCAAATTGTATCATTTCAGCAAATAAAACAAGAGCCTCATGTACTCTGCATCTTTTGCAGATCCCATCAATTAGGTGTTGTATGTAACAATATTAGGAAAACAATTAACGTGCCTCATTTCCCGGAAAATTCCAAGTTCTTCCTCAACTCGATCCTGTTTACTCAAAGCCTTTATAAGGGTGCTAAAAGTGATAACATTTGGATTTATTTCCATCTCTTTCATTTCAGCAAGAAGGAAGTTGATTTTAGGGATATCACCAGAGTTTGCAAGGCCAGCCAAAAGGGCGGTGAAGGACACGACATTGAGAGGAAGGCCTTGAGATATGGCTAAATGTAAAAGGTCCCAGGCCTTGTTTGTTTTACCCGATTTACACAGGGCATCGATGGACTGATTGAAGTGTAAAATATTAAATTTGTGAGTGATGTGAGGAGGGGGTTTCTTCTGTTTGAGTGTGTGTTGAGATGGGGAGGTTTCATAGTATTGTATTGAAGAATGAGAATTGTATTGAAGAATGAGAATGAGAATGAGACTGAGGAGAAGTTACCTGTTTAAAACGTATAATGGTTTCTGACAATACCTTGAAATGAAGGAGTCTTTGTTTGAAGTACCCTTATTCAAAGGCACATTGGTGACCCAAGGAAAAATAAATTTGTTTTAAGGTACCTTCAAACAAAAGTTATGTATGCATCATGTTCATTTAAAGAAAAACAGTGAAGTGAATGTGATTGGAAATTTTACTTCCCATTTTGATCTAATTTTTTTTGTCTCACACGTGGGACTTTCTATTTATGTCCAATCACCATGAGTATCAAATCCATACAGGAATATATGTGAATTCCATTTGAGCTTGATAAAGCTCAAAGTAGGAGAGAAGAACTCTATCTCTCATGGGTTGATCTTGAATAACCTTTGTTATTCATTGTGCTTCATCTTTGTAGTCATAGTATACTTGTCTTTTATGTTAATCACAACATGATAAGTAAGTATATATTTGTTCCAAAAACCTCATTTAGCTAAGCTAGTATAGTAAGGGGTTTAATCTATTAAAGTCATCCTACCTTTTAAGAGGATTAAGAAATGATTAGCAAACTCACATCTATTTATTGTGTTTCATAGGTGTCCACGGTCTACAAACTATCGTCTTTATCCCTAATGGTGTTTTTAGTCATAGTAGGATGACAAGGGATATCCCTTGGCCATCTCCGAAAATCTTCAAAACCTTAAAAGTTCTTTGAAACGTTCTAGTAAGAGGAAACATCATAAGGATGTTTGGCAGCCCTCAAGATTCTTGGAGACATCTAAGAGTCCCTCAAACATCCTAGGAATGGCCAGATATCCCTTACTACAAGACAAGTTTTAAGGTATCTTTTATAACATTAAAAATCATAATTAAATCTATCATAACATCATTTTAACAACTACTTTGCCCAGTGCATTATAGTTTATAAGGACTACCTAATCTGTAAAATTCAAAACTGAAAAAAGAAACAAAAACATTATAGCAACAACAAAAAATATATCATGATAAGAGTATAACAATAATAAAATTAATCATGATAATTCTCTAACATCAATAAATATATCATGATTCATATTCATAGCTAATTCAATATAAGTTACATATAATAATTAACACTCACAATAATAATTTAAATTTCTAATTTTATTGTCAAAATTTAACACAAAAGTCAAACTTTATTTTTTTGATATGGTATTAGAGTGAGTTATTATTGGCAATTACAAAAGAGACTAAAGGTGCATTGGTCGTGATTTGGTTTAGGGTGAGAAGCACAAACAAGAAATTTTCTTTGGAATGTGGTTGGTGTGTAGGGTTTTTCAAACACCATCTACCATCATTTTAATGGTGTCTCAGGGTATATTGCTAATGTTTACTATTGTCTATCACCTTGTACAAAACTCTCTTTCTATGTATGTGTGTGTGTGTAGACATCTATGTGTGCGTATACACTCTCTAAATTTACTTAAACCATCAATCAATTTCTCTATGAATAAAAGCACAAAGATAATCTCTCCATGGCTGGAAATACAAACTTTTTGAGTGCTAATAATACAAAACAGTGTACAACATGAGAAGTTGCCTGATATGAGATCTTGTGCAGTAACTCTTGTCATGGCTATATGAAAGTATATTTCTGAGGTATTTACTAGCTTTGGAATTTCAAGGATAATAATACAAAATAGTGTATGGCATGAGAAGCTGCCTGATATGAGATCTTGTGTAGTAACTCTTGTCATGGTTATATGAAAGTATATTTCTAAGGCATTTACTAGCTTTAGAATTTCAAGGATAATAATACAAAATAGTGTATGGCATGAGAAGTTGTCTGATATGAGATCTCGTGTAGTAACTCTTATCATGGCTATATGAAAGTATATTTCTCAGACATTTACTAGCTTTGGAATTTCAAGGATGACTTGAAATGAGATCTTGGAAATGAAATCTTTTGAAGTACCTCTTATTTTGACTTTAACAATGGCTTTGCTAGTTTTGGAAACTCTACATTAGAAGGCCTAATTCTAATAAAATAAAAACATTATAAAGTTGATTGTTTCAAAGAAAACATACATTCAACTTTTGTACTTCTTGGGGCATGGAATTTATGGATGACTAGAAGCAACTCTTCGATCATTTGTTTGGATGGACAGATCATTCCCTCGTTCTTAGGCTTATGTCCTACTATTCACTTTGTGAGTCCCTGGGCTTATGTCCTATTCAATTTGTGAGTCCCATCTTTTGGCTACTATCAGTTAGGTGAATTTATATTATGTTTGTTTCTCTCATGTTAGATATACAAATACTGCCTTTACTCCAGCATAGTATTTTGTTCATTAGAAGTCTTTTTAGTTTAGTCAACTCGTGTTAAATAGATATTGTCAACAGAAGAAATCTTGAAAGAAAAGTTAAATAAGCAGTTGATAGTTGTGGATTGCTACAACTCATAACTCGTGTTTTAGTTCTGATAGAGTTTCTAGGTTGCTAACGAGGGCACCCAATAGATGCCTCATTTTGAGCTAAGAGAAAAATAATGAACTGAATGTGACATACTTTTACAACTACCTATGCAAGTTAACATTCGCAATGCTAGCCCTACAATATTTCATACTATTCATAAAGTTATTAAAAAAGTTTGAATTCATATGATAATTTTTTAAGTTGAATTATGGAATTGGTTGCAATTGTAACCTACAGATAAAAAATAATCATTGGTAATGAAAAGGAACCATCAAGTTATGCTCTCATTCTAAACTATCATACATGATTGGAGTTTGTGAAGCTAGAATATAGTATAACCAACATTCATTCTCCCATTCTTGTACATAAGTTATTATGTAATGAGTGTATAACTAGCACTTGCACCTGTAGGAGGTTCAAGGGATAAGCCGATAGGGTATTTTAGGGATTTTAGGGGGGATAGGGTGTGTATGCTATTTGAAGCACAATTAGGTGTCTCCTTCATACTTGGAAGTACAAGGAATCCCATGTACTAGAAGACAAAATTATTAATTTGATTATTATAATTAGTTATATTATTTGTTTTTTGGATGGTGATGTCATTCAAATGTTCAATTTGAATTTGTGGCTAAATGAATATATGATATGAAGTTTATGGAAGGAATTAAAATATATGTAATTGATATATAATTGTACTTTTATGGATTCCTTTGTGAAGATATGATGCTAAATCATTCTGGGTGAATCTCAACCAAACAAAAATATTTCGTGTTTATTTTCTTCAATTTAGATGTTGTAAGTGCTCGTGTATACATGTATGCAAAATGTAGCACAAGGTAGTGTGCTGTTTGATAAAATGCTTGAAAGAAATGTCATCTCATGGAATATCATACAATTTCTAATCATAAAGCCAAATTCTAAAGTTTTGTTAGCATTCGACCTGCTCTATGAAAATGGGAATTTTGGAAAAGGGCATGGAATGACATCAACACATAAAAGAAAGGAGCTTTATTGAATGTTGTAATTGTAACTTCTTGGAAGACATGTGCGCAAAATATGTAAGCATAGAAAGGTCACATTCATTGTTTGCACAATGCCTCGAAGAGATGTCGTTCCATGAGATTCAATGGTTCCAAATATACACGAAATGAATTTGTTGAAAAGGCTTTAGAAGCGACCAAAGAAATGCCTCAACAAATGCCTTGATAATAAAAAACATGGCAAATCACAAAATAGAACTAGTAGTAATAGTGACAATAAATCACCTGACTGGATCAATCTACCTTGAAATGAAATTCATAATGCATGCTTGATGCTTAATAATTAGGCTCTGGTGAAGTTCAATAGGCAAGTCAACCATGCAATTATTTTCGCTTCTTAAACCGTATGTAGATCCCACAATATATGAAACATGACATTAATTTAATATCTAGTTAAAATTAAATGTGGGCATTGAGAGAAACAATTTAAATTCAAATCATAGTTCTTCTAAATTCATCATTGTACAATTACATCAATAAGAAACATGTACAATTGTGCATCGTCACTAACAATAATAGTGCTAATAATTGCATTTAATTGGTAATTTTACTTTGACGAGAAATGCATTAACAGTGCCTCATGTTAACTAAAGTGATTCATTGAGAATGCTTCATGTTAACTAAAGTAGTCTTTGCTTAAGTTCAATAGAAAAACCACCTATGCAGATTTTATTTGTTTCTTCATTCTCCATTTGTGAATATTTGCTTGCACCTTTGCACATACACTCTTCTTGAAGCCAGGATAAGATTCATAATTATATAACTTTTGAAGATTCATAATTATATAACTTTTGAAAGGCATGAAGCCAAAAGAATAGATGTGCCACTTGAGTCATCTAACTCTAACCAAAAACACCTTCTAAAATCCTTTCAATATTTTTCTTCACAAATTCTACTCATGAAAATAAGATTGAAATAACGTCAAGCAGGACAAAAAAAAATGGAACCACATAAAGTTTGAACGAGATTAAAAAATGCGGCTGCTCAGATATTAAAACCAACAAGTAATATTCTAATTTGTACTTGTAACCACCATTAATAAGGTTGTAAATTTTCATTACAGTACCTGAAAAATTCCATGTCCTACGAATTAACCTGCCCAACAAACCAACACAATAACAACAAGTAACTTGGCAAAGATTAAGATTCACTTGACTTACAAAGGTTCTAAATATAAATATGACTACCAACTAGTTAAACAAAATGTACAGCAAGCTTCAATCATTGGCTTAGGCCTCACGAATTGCTAAAACATAGTTAGTGCATACCAACTATTTACAGACATGGAAAACCCATCTAAAGTGGTATTGTATGGAATGATATTTATAGCTAGAGAGTCAATAGTGATCTGATTCTTTCCAGGAGATCAAATTTCTCATCAAGCTATATTAAACTTTTGCATAAAGCGTAGGACGTCAGAGAAAGATTATTTGCAACTAATTTATACAAGTCATTCATCAAGAATATCTATGATGTCTATGCAAAAGACTGTCAAGTATATACTGATCCAAAGGAAGGCGTGTCATAAACATAAAAAGGATTTGCTTCTACTCCATTGTCCATCTTCGGTCTAGCATCAAGTTCATCATCGTGTTTGTGTAAAATCAGGAATTTCATTTGACTATTCCCTACGAATATTTTAAAGATTCACACACTTTAGTTTCCCATATAAGCTGCAAATGTGTTTAAATTCAAACACCGAGAACAATTAATTCTGTGAAGGAAAAGCTGAAAACTAACCTTGGGTGCTAGTAGCTTAACTTTGTGCAAATAGCAGCCATGACTGAAGGTTTGGGTGTAGTAATTAAATTACTTAAAGCTTTTCTTTAAATGCTAGAGGTAACTCATGATAAATCAGCCTTAGTGTAGACAATTCAAGGTAATTATTACCCCTCGCTGCTGATTTGTGAATGTAAACAACACAAAAAGGCTCTTCATGTATTTCATTTGAGATCTTATGGTTTATGTATTTCTGCGGTCTTTGCCCACTAACAAGATTTGCTACAAGCATCAATGTGAAGTTACATCATCAGTGAAATTCATTCACAAATTCAGTTCAAGTAAAAATTTATGTTTTATCCTACACAAATTTCACTTTTGCTACAATCCAAACAAGAACAGAGCAATAACAGTGAATCAAAAAGCATAGAGCGACCCTAGCCCACGGGCATAACTTCATCCGTTAAGATCAATGTGCTTGGTTTTCTTGGGAAAATCAACAATAGCCTAATAGACAAAAACAATATAACATTAACATGTATAATTTATAATCAGAAAAACTGAATCAAATAGACCTAGCAAGGAACAGGAAGGAAAATGCACTAAGAACCAAAAGAAACGATGAAGCAGCCATACAGGTCAAACCAGTGAAGCAAGGGGCAGAGTAGCTAATAACCATAATGACAATATCTTATAAGCTTTGGCCAAAAAATTACTCATGACAATATCTTATAATGACAAGAACTTAAACATTTGGTACTCGTTGTTCATTTAAATGGAAAGCCTTAAATAAAAAATAATCTCTCCACTATTTAGTAATTTACTCTACAGCAAAGAAAATAAATAAAATAAGGAGCTGTCGAATTTAAAACCAGCCCAGCGTGAGCAAATGACAGCAGAATTATTTTAGAATCAAACAAAACAAAATAAAAAATTTAAAATATTGATTGGCTAGATTTCAAATAATAAAACTCCCTGAAACCATGACAAGTGATTTACCTCAAGATTCTGTGTAAAATTTGTTGTGCTGTCAACAATGCCAATAAGAAAAAGTGGCAACGGTTGCGGGAAAAAATTGCAAAACCCTTAGCACAAAAAAGAGAAAAAGAAAGAAATGCATATATAGAGCCCATTGCCGAATTTAATAATTGGAGAAAAGTATACACAAACCTCTTCATGACTATTTTACCAATGGAGAGAAACTCTAATTTGAAAAGTATTAATGAAACTATAGTGTTCAAGGGTGAGACAATTTGCCACACCAAGGCAGCACATCATATACTGGAGTTATATACTGGAGTTACATAGGAGTGATATATGTTTATGTTTTCTAGAACATCTTGAATGTTGTCGCCAGTTCATAGTGAAGCCGGTTGAATTTGTGGATAAATCAGTCTTTTAACCTCACAAGAGATGGGTCTGTTGAATTCAAAGTAATATTATTTCTTTGGAAAGAGAAATCACTTTCAGATAGGTGGACAAATTCTGTGAGGGAGATGTCACAAGAACGGTGATTGTGTTCTTCATCTATCAAACACCCCCAAAAAAAACAAGCGACTAATAAACCAACACGCTTTTAACTGTGGTAAGATGACAATGTTCCAGTACCTCAAAGCTAGCACATACATTAATTAAACTTTTGCATTCTTTTAAATATCCTACAAATCCCAATCAATAAGCTTAACAGAAACCTCTGTGCTCAATCAAGCCCTAAAATCCTCATTCACACTTTCCGTAAATTCTTTCCCAAAAAAATCGAACTTCACATCTCCCATTACCTCGTGGAAATTTGAAGAAGCAGATCTTCCACATCAGTTGAGCCTTGCAAAATTGAACCTCAATGAGAAGGATTGCATGCGCTTCAAATTTGCCAGGAAATAATGTCTCTTCCAAAAGAGCCGAAGAAACGGATTTATTATCTAACGTCGCTGCAGCCAGAGTATGCTCTGTCACTTTTTTGCCACTATGCCTTTGCCAAATGGTTGGATATCAGATGCGTAGGAGTCTTGTTAGGTGCCTGGGTGGGGAAGAGACAATATTTTTGCAGTCTAATTAATCAGCGTCAAATTTCTGTAATTAAATGCTGCTTCAAATGTCTATTCCAATCACACAGCAAATGCTACCTACGTAGCAAACGAGCTCCATCGTAATCATTTAATGACAATAAATATTAAATTCCTGTCACACCCCAGTGACAGTACAAAGAAATTGTCACAACCCTTAGGGCCCGTTTGGTTGCACCCCATAACCGGGTTATGGGCGGCATAACCCGGTTATGGGGTGCAATTCCCTGTTTGGATGGGCATAATAAGAATGAGAATGTGGATTTCGAAATCCTCATTTGACTGAAAACGTGGATTTCGCAATTCCACCTCAGGAGGTGGAATCACTTTGGAATCCACGGTTATGTGGTGAAATAAAACAAATTTACTATTCCCGTCGGGTCCGGGCAAAAACGTGTATTGGGAATGAAAACCCCATTTTCGCAGCAAATAAAACAAATTTACTATTCCCGTCGGGTCCGGGCAAAAACGTGTATTGGGAATGAAAACCCCATTTTCGCAGCGGAAGGGTTTGGTGGCGTGGCGATCCTCTTCCTGCG
>MU224111.1:717386-743825 GCA_018584345.1 Thuja plicata
GCCGAGTGGAAGAGGTCCCAGGCCTTGTTTGTGTTTCCCGATTTACAGAGGGCAGTAATGGACTGATTGAAGTGCACAACATTAAATTTGTGCGTGATGTGAGGAGGGGGTTTCTCATGTTTGAGTGAGCGTTGAGATGAGGAGGTTTTGTAGAGATGTTTAGAAGAATGAGAAAGAGAAAGAGGTGGAGAAGTTACCTGTTTAAAGAGGATCCATTTCCAGTTGGGCATGATCTTCATGTGCTGAACAGAGCAGAATAAAACCCTGAAATATTATCTTGTCAACAAGCGGCGGATAGCGAGAGGGTAGACGCAAAAAGCGAGAGGGTAGACGAAAAAACATTAAAATATGTTTGTGGTGCCAATGATTTTAATAATTTTTTAAATTTTGATCTTGATAAATAATAATTTTTTATTTTTATTTTTTATAGTGTTATTTAATTTATTTTATATAGTATAAATTATTTCGATTATGTAAAATTATTTTTTTATTTTTTTATATATTAAATTATATAAATATTTTACATTTTTTATTTTTTATTGTGTTATTTAGATTTATTTTATATATTATAAATAATTTTAATTATGTAAATTTTTTTATTTTTTTTTGTATTGATTATAAGGAGTTCAAAGAGCGAATTTACAATTGAAAATACAAAACGGGAGGCAGGGCCTCACACCGAAAGTATCATAGTATCAACAAGAGAACATCAAAAAGGGACTAAGTAGTAATAATGCAACAGCTAATGAAGTATATTCTCATAGTTTTCAACCCAAGATGTCCAACCCATTGGGCCTTCCATCCATACTATATTTTTCTTCTCTTGTATTTGTGCCAACATAAGTAATTTGTCATCAGCAACATTCTTCTTCTTGTTGACCTCCTGATTGAACTTTTTCAGTGTTTCCTCAAAGACCGCAAGGTTGTCAATGTTCCTCCTCCAATCGTAACCATCTTTCATCTCGACCACAGACATTGTGGAATGCCCTGTATTGAGGAATCTCTTGAGCTTCTCCCATTCCAATATCATGTTTATATAAACCTGCAAGGAAATTTTAAAATATGTGAGCTTACGAAAAGACTCAGTAAGAGCTCTGGAAGTGTTTTGATATCTTTCCTCATTTCTGATTAACAAATCTACCATAGAATATTAGATGAAAAAATGTTCCAAACAAGATTAGTATCTTTTTTTAAGCCATGAATATGACCAGATATGATTTCAAAAATATCAATAGCTTTGGGATAACTAATTCCAAGCATTAACCAGATTTCCTTAGCCACAGGACAATCAAGTAAAATATGTCTGCAAGTGTCAGGAAGCCCACAAAGGCTGCAACACTCAGTAGAGTGATCCTTCCTTAGAGGTAGTCTGTCAAGAATCATAAGCCATTTAAGCATTTAATTTATGGATCAATGGAGCTCTTCCACAGTTTATTAAAGCATTTTTTTCCAAGCATTGGTATCCATATCAGAATACCATAAGTTATTCACATGTTTAATAATGGATTCATTATAGGCAATAACATCATATATGTTCTTAGATTTAATCTTAGTCACAATGGTACCATCTGGCCATTTGAAATTAAGAAATTTGTGGGAGTCCACATGACAATCAGTAGGAAGATCTCTGCAAGCTCTAGATATCATGTTGTAAGTCTTTTTTGAGAGATAGGGATGTCGAATTTAGAGATGAGGTCATCCCAGCTTATGAGACATTCTTGTTCAAAGAGGTTAATGAGTTGGATTATTCCCAAACAAGACCAAGATTTGGCTAAGCATCCTTGGGAGAGGGCAAGGGTCTTATCAGAAAGGTGGAGATTCCACCAAATCGATATTTCACCATGAAGGTGGCTGGAATCATGGAAGTCTTTATCAAGCAAGAAGTCCCTTAACATGTTCCCAAGCTTTCCATATAGATTTAAAACTAGCAGATCCTTGAACAATTACGGGGGAATTCCCCCCAATAAGATCACGTAAGAGAAGGTTTTTCCAAGATTTGGCATGTTTGGGAAAACCTCTTTCAATATTGTTCCTAATAAGGATTTTCCATGGTTCGTCACCTTCAAGGGAGTGGAAGATCCATTTAGCTGCAAGGGCAATCCCTTGAATTCTGAGATCTTTAAGGCCCAACCCCGCAAGGAGCTTGTCAATATGGCACCACTCCCATTTGACTGAGTGGAGCTTATTGTTACCTTTACCATCAAACCATAGGAACTTTCTGATGGCCTTCTGAATCTTTAAAATCTAGTAGTTATTAAATATCCAGGCCGAGGAGTAGTAAATGTTATAATAAGAGATAAATTTTTGGCACACCTGGACTCTGCCAGCTAAGGAAAGATATATGTTGTGCCATTTACCCATTTTTTGATGATTTTGTCCTTAACCCAGGACCACATATCCTTAAGAGAAGGGTCAATAGAGAAAGGAATACCGAGATATCTAAAATTTTGCTGAGGGCCTCCCCATTGATAATCAAAGTTACCTAACCATTCTGGAGGTCTATCATCCTAGCCAAGTAGAATAGATTTGAAATGGACAATCTAACACCAGAAATAGAACTAAAAAAAACTAAGTTTATTATTAAGAGCTTCAAAATTATCTTTAGGAGCTTCAAAAAACAAGGTCTTGTCATTAGCAAATTGACAGTATATTAATTCAAAATTATCAGGAAGGGAAACGCCTTTTACACAAGGGGAGAGAGTGGAATCTCTGAGGATATAAAAGAGGGCATCAAAAGCAATGACAAAGAGGGCAGGAGCAAGAGGGCAACCATGTCTGATAGATCTACCCAAGGGAAAGGAATCAGATAGAGAACCATTCACATCCACCTGAATGTTATACAATGTTATAGTATATTATATAAATATATAGATAATATAGTTATTAATGTTATACAATATTAGTTATTAATGTTATGCAATATTATTTTATTAATGTTATACAATATTATCTTTTATTTATATATATATATTGTATTATATAAATATATAGATAATATAGTTATTAATGTTATACAATATAAATATGATATTATTATTTATATTACAATTTAAATTATTATTATTATTATTATTTTTTTTTTTTGGTTCAATTATATTTTTAAAAATAAAATAAAATCAGACTTTGATATGGACATTTAAAATCATTAAATATATTAATTTTATGATATAATTATTATAATAATGATATATAAACATAACATTATTAATTAATTAATATATTATTATATAAAAATTTATATTATAATATTATATACAATACTTATATCGATATAATTATCATAACTATTATAATACTGATATATAAATATAATCAATATTAATATTTAGATTAAATTATTGACTATAAATTTTATTTTATATATATATTAGATACATGTGGCTATATTCATTACGCTGAAGGCGTTCCTTTTCTTAACAAAATCAACTCACTTTTCAATCAATGGTTGTGAAGGCATTACAGACAATGCACTTTGAGACGATTGCATTAATCATGGTCGTCTATTTTTTACGTTTGCCTTCCATTTATTATTGATTGTATTTATTTTTAATATTTAACTAATATTCCTCTTTTCCTGTTTTCTCCTCACCGAGTATGCTTTTTTTGCGCGAGTGGTGGCCATGGGATCCACTAGTTTTTCTTGTGGATTTGCTGCATTTTTAGGTATATTGCATGGAACTGAATGCAAAAAATTTACATATCCATAACTCATTGCGTAGGTGAGTGTTGATTTGGTACATAGGTGTTTTCTCTGCAGGCATAAAATGAAGATAAGAGGTATTGATAAGCGGAGACTCTGGAGAGATTTGGTATGGTGGTGTCCTTGTTCATGTGTCAGTTGCTTCCTCTATTGGTTTTCTTGTCAAATACCTGCTACTTTTTGAAAAGTAATCTTTGCTACTTTTTTCAACAAGTTTGGAAATGTACTTTGTTCGAAGCTCTTATTTCTTGTTCATAAGATTGTAGTGGTTAGGTAAATATTTAGTTTTCTTTGAGTCATTTTGTCAAACATTTCACTCATGCTTGGATGTCTAACGGTGCAAAACCTATAGGTTCAGAAACTAGAGGGATGCAAAAAAGTCAGACAAATTGTGTTTGCCACTGAGCTTCATCATCTCCTTGATAGAATACTTGAACCCCGCAAAAGCCAGATCGTAGATTTTTGTGCTCATGATCATGTTTCCCAATAAATTCTGAGACGTGCAGAACACCATCTGCCTGATATCCACAACCTTTCCTTTTTCTTAGAAAATAAGTTGAATCATGCGAAATGTGTGTTCTCTTCTAAGATGTTGCAAAGCTTCCATTCTTCTGGGGCTGAAAAGCTCAATAGTTGAAATGTGTCAGAGATTGTGCCAATGGGCTCCGTGTTGGCCCCAAATTAGGAAATACTTGTGGCTATTTATATCACCGTCCACTCAACTAATATGCGGTATTGCATTTTCAAAACCTTCTTCATCATGCCAGGAGAAGAAACGACCACTGTTATTTTCATGCCCAGATGGAGATTCAGCAATTGGTCATATTTAAGAGAGAGTGCATAAAGAGATTAGTGTGGACCTTTACCCCATTGAAAGAGGTTTCATTTGGTTTCCAGAATACATTGGGATATCTCACTCTAAATGAAGTGTAGTAGCTCCAGATTAACGTGGTGTGAGGAGGTTATCCCCTTCTTCTCTCCAAATGAAACAATAATCTCATAGGATTCGAATTCCCATTTTTATCCCTCTGGTTCCACTAATTAACTCATGTTTCCCTTGACACACTGGTTATTGGAGAGAAATAATGTCTTCAACTTATGACCCCCACTTCGAGCAAAATAATTATCAGGACAATCGTTCTCTCAACTTTGGAGGAGAAGAAAAAGTAGTCTCGCAGGGAGGGCATAAGTAGATTTGTTTACATGCAAGAGAATGCAGGTGGAACACGTAGGTGAATCATGCATGGTGGCAAGTGGCAGCTGGAAGGGTTGGCAAGTATGCAACATGTGGCATCCAGACATCGCGGGAATATGCCAATAAAAGAGCTTTTAAAAAACACTTTTTTCTTTAAAAATATGTGGCATTTCAAGTTTTATCTTGTGTTTTATTGTTTAACTTTTCTATTCTTAATATCCATATTCATAGGTCAGTGAAAGTTGAAGTAAGACAACTAGTGGTGAAATATCAATGTGGTGGTGGCATCTTTTGAACAGATGTAAGCATAAATATGAATTTATGGCAAGAGATGTGTGTGTTAAACCAACGAAAGCAGACAACTCTCATTTGTTCAGTGGTCATCCAATGCTCTCTTGCATTTTCAACCATAGAAAATTATGTATTGTTAGCTGATTGTGAAGTAGTTACATAAATATATTAACAATACTTATTTTTAGAATATTAGTTTATTTTCACACATACAAATATATTTCTAAATATAAAAACTAAACACAAAATTTAAAAAAAAAACATGAATAAATACTTAAATCTAAAATAAAAATATTTCAAGCTTGGAGCCAAAACTGATCTATTACAATAATTCAAATTTTAATAGAATAAAATAATTATAAATTGAATTACTTCGATTAGCTTTTTTTTTAAAACCAAAAAATAGATATAAATAAGTTTTAAAAAGAACATAATAAAACTTTATGGTCGTTTCATTGAGTGGAAGTGCTCCGAAGTTCAATTCACTTTTTATTTTAAATTGTAAGAAGATAATCTATATGTAAATATCCATTTCACGACTTCAAAAAATGAGTAGAAAATAAGTATTTTCAAATACACTTAAGTCAACAATATTAATACCACTACCCATTGCATACTCTCTAAGAGTAGTCATATGCATTTCTTTTATTTTGTCAATTGTTTGATTAATGCAAGAAATAGATGTGCAATCTATTTTTGAAACATGCACAATAGTAGTGACTCATCTTTGAAAAGTACAATTACATCTCTCTCTCTCTCTCTCTCTCTCTCTCTCTCTCTCTCTCTCTCTATTATCTCCTTGATATATAGGCTTTCATTTAAATACGTTTAGATTCCTATAATTAGATGTGTAGTTGATTTGAAGTTATCATTTATCCATTTAAAACCTTTGTTGCATATAAGAATCATTTGCTAGATGACCTACCAAAATGATCTCATGTAAGATACAAATGTATGCAAAAAAAATAAACCTATTTTTTTCTTATTTGACTTTCCACACATCTTCGGCGTACCCATTGCACAAAATGCTTGAATGCAAAATTTACCAAATTATTGACAGCTACATCTATGTAACTACTGATAATAATCTTATTTATATTTCTTATAGAAAAATCAAAATTTAAAATTTCTTATAGCAAATTCAAAATTTAAAATCTGGGAAAGGCAATTTGCAATGACTTTTTCTCCAAGATTTTATAACCAAAACACCGTTTGGGAGTATTTACCAATTTTGGAGAATGAATTCTACAGTTACAATTATATACTTGAAAAGTAAGTAATTTTATTCAATAATTAATTGCTATTAAAAAAACTTTTTCTTCTTCTATTTTACAGGGTAGTAATTATATATCATTTCATTTACTTTTAAGTTTCCACATTATTTGATTCAGTTGAAAAAATGGGAGGTGGAAAGAAAAAATAATCAATGAAAGATGGTCATATATTCCTAAAATGACAGGCATGACTAAAATGGATTTACCTTCAACAAATTTTTAATGTTCATTTCTTTGGTCTTTACATGATGTTTAATTCAGTTTTACTATGTCATATATCAAGTAAAAAGGGCCCCTCCTCAAAGGACCATGCACGTATTATAGCTTCCACAAACTAAAATGTTTGGTCAAAAGAACAACTTCATATACATCAATCACATGACCAAAGAGGGAAAAAAACATGCTCAGATTGCAAGGTAAGATCTTAAGATTGTGACCTTTTTGTTGTTTGCATCAACCATTATCTACCACATTATACAAACTTCATTGCTATTAAATTGTTATTTCAACCTGATGTTTATAGGGTCACAAAATTACATACTCTAAAAGGCCATGGTCAGTCTCTTCTCACGCTCAAACAATTGGATATTCAAATAATTCACCAAGCTTACGTTGTATAATAATTAAATTGTATTATATTTCACCACCATTTCAATACTCACCCCTACAGAACATATAATCGTACATAGTTTTATGTATTTCCCCTTCACAAAACATAATCAACTGTGTATATCAAATATGTGCTTCTCACTTATAATAAGCTAAAACCTTTTCAAATGTGGTAACAAACAGTTTACAATCAAAATTTCAAATGCCAAAATATTTAAATTACTTAATAATGTTATCTTACTTCTGAAAATCATTACTATGCATTGTTATCCTCATTTTTCAAATCATAAAAAATTACATGTTTTCAAATTAATTTTACAACACTTTAAAAAGAAATATACAACACTTCAGTTAAGTTACAAATCACTAAAACTTTCTTCAACGTACCTATTGCACCCTAAGGTGTGATTGCTAGTTTTAGACCTCTTATATGTTGTAGAAGGATAACTCTTACACATTCTCTTTTTTTCTCTCCCTTTTCCCATTTTATCTTTCTAATGATGCAACCATCCAAATTTCTCTATCTTTTAATTTGTGATCTTTGGTTCATAATTTTTTTTTATTGTCAACTTGATCAATAGAAGAGATATACTATTTATATTTCTCTACCATCACAATAAAGATTATATTTCACAATCTTCCTTAGGTAACAAAGATCCATGTGCACCTAAAAACTACTTTCCTCATTTTATGTTTTTATAGGTTGAATTACATAGTGTTTTTTTCAACCTACACAAAACTTATTTAATTGATTTTAAGGTTCTTTTTAACTCTCATTTGATATTATCTCAAATGTGTTGTTGGACTTACTATTTAGGGACTAGTTTAAGGTCTAGGTATTTAAGATTTGAGAGGGATGGATTGTGATGAGGAGAGAGGGACAGGGAGGAAGGGAGAGTGCTTAGGGTTAAGGGAATAGGAATTATGGTTTAGAGTTAGAGAGAGACATGGGGGAGAGGGTTAAGGGCTTAGGATTTAGGATTTACGAACTAGTATAGGGTTTAGGGCTTAGCACTTTGAGCTTTGAGAGGGATAGAGTGAGGGGAGAGGAGAGGGAAAGGGGGAAGAGAGAGGGAGAAGGGGAGAGTTCTTAGGTTTAAGGGCATATGGCTTAGGGTTTAGAGTTAGAGAGAGAGGGAGAGGGGGGAGAGGGTTAAAGGCTTAGGGCTTAGAATTTAGGATTTAGGTACTAGTATAGGGTTTGGGGATTAGGTTTTAGGTTAAGGGCTTAGGGATTTGAGATTAGAGAGGGATATACTGAGAGGAGAGAGGAAAGGGGGAAGGGAGAGGGATGAAGGGACAATGTCGATGAAACAACCAAATATTTGAACACTAGAAGATCATGAAGTAAATAATGAAAAGAAAGGGGAAAGAATGAGGTAACTTTATGAAGCAAGAAAATTGGATACCACAAAAGAGGAAATGTCTTGTTAGAGGAACATGAAACATCAATGAAAAGTAAGAGAAAATTGGAATTGGTACAAAAAAGGGAAAGGATGAGAAACCTTTGTGCAATGAGACAATTGAATTATAATATTGCAAGCATGTCATCTATGACATCTAAAGTTCAAGGTACACCATCATCTCATGTTAAACGTACACCATGCTCTACATCTCAAGGTGAAGGCAGACTATTGCATCAAGTTAAATGAATGCTACTTACAACATTGGAAGTTGAAGGTACACCATTAATGATGTCTCAAGTTGGTGACAACCCATATTCAACATCTCAAGTTGAAGGTACACCAACTTTAACATCTCAATTTGAAGGTACATCATCTTTGTTTGAATATATGTATTCCATCCCTAATATTTTACATGCTCCTAATGTCGAGCCCACCCAACATTTGAGAACACCTCATAGATTTTTGTATAGAAATCCTAAGTATTTGATTGACATTGATACTAATATTTTGAAACCAATGGTTGATAAGATTCCCATTCGTACTTGTCAAAGATATGCTAACAAAATTTGGAGATTATTTTTTGAGAAATTAAATGTGACAGGAAGATGTCAAATATTTGTTGAAATGATGAGAAATCTGAAATTCAACCCAATATTGAAGATTCTTTTGCTAAGAAAAATGGATGGGTCAAGTGACGAGTCTATTGTAAAGAACCTAATTAGTGAATATGAGAGTGTGGGTTCAGATGGATCTTTCCATGCAAACACTTTAGTGTGTCTTGCATACCTAAAGGTCTTAAAGTCCTCTACCTTATTCCAATTAGCCTCCTAAAATGGAGAACAAATTTTTAAGGTAAGGAAACAAAGAAATGATGGGAGCAACTCCATCCCAAGAGTCAAGGAAAAACAAATCCTTGGAACCTCTATTTCAAAACCAGAAAAGACCTTGCTTGATAAGTTTAGAAACTCTTTTGAGAGTCCTCTAGATCATTAAACCCTTCCTCTCTAGGTTATATTAACCCCAACCATAACCCTAATACCCTAACTATAACCCTAATACTATTAAAAAATATGATATAAACCCTAACCATAATTGTAACCATAACCCTAAATCTAAACCTAAACCCTATTTAAAATCCTAACTCTATCCCTAACAATAATCCAAATACCAAACCTAACTCTAACCCTAGCCCTGTCCATAATCTAAACAATAAACTTAAATGCTAGTTTTCCAACCATAATTTTAACTTTAAACCTAATCATAATCCTAACCTTAACCATGACCCAAAACCTAATGGTCCTAGAACAATGATCCAAACCCGAAATTTAAATGTTGACTATTTTTTCCATCATTCATCCCATCATAGATAACCTATCTAAGACATCTTCATCATGGGTTGAACTCTGTTACAGTGGGTTAACACGTCATGTTTTCCAGTGGCTAACACGTTGTGTTATCCTACCCCTGGCATTCGCTTGTTATTTCGCTGGAGCTTCCCTTTTGTCTTTCCAAAATCAAATGTTAGTGAAACTCTCACCAAAATCTTAACATTACATTCATCGGAGAAACTTCTATGGTCGCGAGGAGATTGAAAACATATCCCGATGGGCCATGTTTCCCCAATGGGAAATGTCGGTAAGACCTAGATGGCACATTCTGTTGATATCTTTGGTAGGATAACATGTCATGTTTTCTCATTTTCATCATTCCGCGGTTTATTTCTTCTTGCTCATCAAGAATAGGTGTGAAATGGAAAAACCAATTAGTTTTTGTCACGTGGATCCATTTTGTTCAACTGTCAATTAATGTGGGCCAATATTATTATAATATTTTCTAAAATTTTAAGTTTTACATCTTCATGTTAATCAATGGCCCTAGTTTATTTTGTATTCTTGCGATTACCTCAAACAATTTTTGGGGGTGATGTATGAAACCACGATGTCGTTGGGGATAACATTTCTGAAACATATGGCATATTTTGTCAATATTTCAAGTGGGCTAACACGTCGTATTTTCTGCCTCGACGGTTTTATGCTAGTGGCCATATATGACTTTTTGCGGTCATGAAACACTTTCAGAACTGATATTCATTTCTAGGGATAGGATTTATATATCTCTATATATCTCCCTCCCCATCTCTCTCCTTTATATTTACCTCTATTTATTTATCTTTATCTCTCCCTCTATCTATCCCTCTATCTATCCATCTTTCTATTACCCGACATTGAGGGAGTGAGAGACCTAGGGAGAGACAAGACAGAGGGAAAGAGAGGTGAGATACCTAGAAGGGGAGAGAGATGAGATATAGTTTCAAGGAGGAAGGGTAAGACATAGATTGATAGGGGAAGATAGAGAAGGAGAGACCTTGATAAATTATAGAGAAGAGACAAGGAGAGGGATACAAAAAGATAAGTATCGACATTGGATATGACTTCAACCTTATGTACCCTAAACCTTGTACCATTGATCTTTGGTGTAGGAGCACCTGTTGATGGGACTTTGTGACCGAGTCTGCCAATAGAGGTAAGTTGTCACCGGGTACTAGAGTACCGACCAAATTCGCCTATCAAGGATGTTTGGAGAAATGAGATTCCCCGGGTCTCCAAGCACGTGAGAGTCAGGTCTCGACAGTGCGAGCCTCGGTTGGGAGATGTGACTATTTTGTTTTGAGGGGGATAGCTGGTTATCTTCAACTCGTCCACTCCGGGGATTCAGTTAAGTGGCATTTTCTCCAAGCGTGCATTCACTTAGCAAATAACTTAAAAAGATATTGCAGAGTTAGAAGTATTTCATCTACCTATAGTCATGTAAAACATTCAAAACATCAACAATGCTCTAACACACTACGCTAAATACCGAAGAAATATACAAACATTAGTTCATATTTTATCATTAGCAAAGGAAAGGAGGTCATTAATCTACTTTAAGTATTAGAGAAAAGGACATGAAGAACACAAAGCATAAAATACCGTTAACCCAGAAGACAGAGTGCCAACAACATCATTGAGAGAACCCATCCTTCTTCATTAACATCTTTCCAGCAAGCACTGGTGCGTGATACAATGGCAACTCCTAGGGAGCATTTAACTACTGAAAGCTTAAAACTATTGAGCATTGAGCTTTGCAACTAAGAAATGAGAAAACCAGATTGCTATTAGCTATGGACTGCAAAATCATCAATTTTGCTGACCCTTGGAATGAGGTCAGACTTATTACTTATACACATCACTTGACCTAAACCTAACCCTAACTTATTTTACACTTTACAATATAATATATTATCCGGTGGCCGGTACTACCTGCACCACGCTACAAAAGACCTCGAGATAGAAAAGGCCTGACATGTCAGAAGAATAAGACAAGAAATGCGGAGTGGAAGAATCAGCCTTGAGAAGAGAGGCAGAAGGAGAGAGAAGAAATCCGATCCACGGGGATCAAGGATACATGCCTCATAAATGGGAGGGTGGCTCACTATCCCCGATGCACTAGGTGTAACATTGAAATGGCGCCTCGGGAAGACCATTTGTCAGAAAACCTCTTGTTGAGCTGACGTGCCTTGTTGCAGTTATCCATCTTCTGACAACCTTCATCAACTGCCCTGAAAGTGACCATTTGACATTGGGAACTGAGACACGGGTCACGTGAAGAATTCAAAAAAAATGTGGGATCCAGAATTCTGGGATCTGGGAACTTGTGTTCCAAAAGAATAAAGAATACAAAACATGGTGTTGGTTGGATTCTCTGGAATCAGAAGAACTTTATTACTTTATGATTTTTTCCAAGCTTCCAACACTTGGCTTATGCTTTCCTTGTCTACACTCTGGATGCTCTCCCACCGGCTGCGGACAACCTCCAATGCATCCTCAACTTATTTGGCCCCAGTCTGGAATTCATCCACCATCTTGATGGCATCATGTGACCGGATCATGGTCTTTGATAACCTGGACAGCCGGCCCTGGTCAAAATCTCCGACTGGTAGATACAGGGACTCCATCCACTTGTCAAACTTACTGAGGACATAGTCCTCCAGGGTACATGTTCTGGTGGTGAAGGGATCAACTTGTGATACCCCAACCACGAATGTCTTGAATAAACCCACGGGATATTAGGCAACTGTCAACTTCTCTTTTAAGGTCTTAACTAGTTCCTTACAAACCTCAATTTTGAGGGCAAGTCTGGAGTACTAGACCTGGAGGGAATCATATGATTCCTCTCCCAAAATACCAGACTCTGTGGCAACCTCCTCGCCTAGGCTGCAGATCTCTTCCAACCCAGCCTTCCACTTCTCATATTTTTCCAAGTCTAGCTCCCATATCTGAGCAGAGCTTGTCGCATGGCTGAGGACGAGATCAACCCTGTAGAGGTATGGGAGGGACGCCACTAAAAATTATCTCATTTCTTCTACTTGTTTGACTACCCACCCATCCACTACTTGCACCTTTTTCTTCATTATGCACAGAGAGTCCACATCACCCTATGTAAGCGGCAATCTGGAAGAGGGGGTTCCAGGGTGGACTTCGGCTAAAGGTCGTGTTAGTTTTGCTAGAAGCGCGAGGAGATTGGTGTTTTTTTCTCTTTCCTCTTGCAGCTTCTGGCCCTTCTTTACATATCGGGCCTCTATTTCCATGGTGGCCTCTTTCAACAAGTCCAATTCACCTTTCTTGTATCTCTTCCCCAATTCTACCTCTGTTATATTGTAGTCTCCAGGCCTTACGACCGCTGCATCTGTGTCTGTTGGGGGTGTTGCGATAACCACAACGGTACTACCTATTGGGGTGGTCTGGAGAGTATGGACAACCTGCGCCTTCTTGGGCTTCTTTACTTTGGCATTCCTGGCCATCATCTCGGCCAATGAGAGTGGAGTGCTTGTGGCCACCATCGAGGCTTTCCTCTTCTTATTTTCTACCAGCCATTGGGGTGGCTGGGATAACCTTACTGCTAATACCTATTCATTAGGATACCTTTCAAAATTTGGTGGCGTGTTCCCAGAGTGTGCGTTATCTTCAGGCTCTTTTTCTTGCTCCTATTCCAATTTTTCTTGTTCTTGTTCTTTTCTTGTTTCCTGTTCTCTGGAATCCTTAATATTTTCTTCCATGCTGGCATCCTCTGCAATGTCACCTGGGATCTTTTCTCTGGTCTCAGTCTCTATATTTTCAGGGACTTCATCTTCCCAAGCGGTATCAGCAGCTTCTTCTTTTTCCTCATCTGGGACCTCTTGGTCCATTTGCTGCTGCTGTTCCTATGCCTTATTGGCATCATTTACTGGAATATTCTCCTCCTCCAGGACATCTTCTGGAGGTAGGTGAGGTTGCTGGCCAAAGTTTAACAAGGCTATCATTTTTACTACCTCATCAAAAGTGCTCCAGGGCACTTGGTCACCCAGAGTTACCAAAGGCACCTGAAGCATAATGGTTGGAGGTATGGTTGTTCCCTCGGGTCTGGGTTCTCTGACCATTGGTTTCTCGTTTGTGGTCTGCCTTGATAAATCCTCGGTCGCCTGGGCCAGTATTCTTTCCTTCTTAGGTTCTATTTGAATCTCTTCTCAAGCCTCTTTCTCTGATGTATCCTTTTCTATGGGAATTTCTTCTTCTGTTGGGACTTCTTCTTTATCTTGAGCTTCGATCTCCTCGACCGCATGACTAACACCCTGCTGAATTTCTAGAAGCTCCTCCGCTGAGAAGGTATCATCAAAATCATCGTGTGGCAGAGAGGAGTCTAAAATATCCTCCGATTCAGGAGAGTCCAAACTTACATCTACTGGGGGCCTCTCTGGCATACCAAGGGTGGTGCTTGGTACAGGGGTCACGACTATTTTCTTTCTCCTTGTGAGTGAAGCCCCAGTATCTAGAATATTGGTAGACTCCGCCTCAACGAAAGTCTATCTGTTCATCATTATTGCCAATGTAGGGGCCCTGCTGGGCAAGCAGATGTCGTTGGAGTGATTGGGAGACCGACGAATACTTGCATGTTGATTTGCTGGCTAGCCAGCTTTGCCGACTCCATTTGCTCATGCAGCTGTGCCATCAAAAGGGTGGGAATCTGAGGAGACGCCTTGGGTACCTAGACTCCCTCTTTCTCTTTCCCTTTACTTATACTTACTTCAGCGGCTGTGGCAGATGAAGAAGGTCCCACGTCGGTTAAAGATGGAATGGTCTTCTTGACCGTTGATTTATTTTGGGTGCTCTTGGGGCAGACCCGGGAAAAGTATCTGTGACTTGCCTCTATGATGGGGTGACATACACCTTCAATCGATAAATCCTCTAGAGTGGCCCAATCTACTGGAGGGAGGTCTAATTTATCTAGCCCCTGTCCTTTATATGCTGGATCCTCCAACGACCCGCCATCTTTAAAACCCTTCGGGAAAGTCCAAAGGTCCAGTGCTTCCATGAGCCCTTTTCTCATCCTTGTATATTGTCAGGCCCGGAGATCAAAACTATCCTGGTAGTCAACCCAACAATCTTCAATATCCTCTTTATGCGGTGGGGACGCCTGAGGTAGTGCTATGGTAATCTTGCCACAGGGATCATAATTTTTCCAGACATGGTTGAATTCAACCAGCCCCAAGCTTTTCAATTCGTTGTTTGCCTCCCGAGCCATGGTGAGGCTGCATGTGTAATTCCCACAAGAGAAAGGGAATGGGATGTTGACGAACTTCTTCAATGTGAAGAAGGCGTGCAGATCCATCATCTGTCTGCAAAATTCTAAGATAATAATTCTATCCCCACAATACCGGGGCAGAAAATAGGGCTTCCCATTGAAGCCTGTCACCATGATGTAGGTGTGATGCTGGAACTGAATGAAGTACTAGCCGTAGGAGTTAACTAGTGTCATTTCTACCTATGAGAGGTGGTACCCAGAATCTTGAGTAAGTGTTAGAATATTATGGTAAATGAAGGCATCATTTACCTGACAAAAATTTAGGAAACTGAGCTCCCACTGTAGTTGGGGATAATGGTCCCATGGTGTGACTTGGCCCAGACCGTTCCCGAGTTCCCTAGCTATTCCCAGACCTTGAAAAGCCAGCCTTTTCTATGCTAATGCCCACAACACATATGATGTCATGTAAAATTGGGAATTCTGGGTGATGGTCCTCATTTGTGTATCCACATGGTTGGATATAATGGCCGCCTAGTTGAAGGTCTTGTTGTGTGTTGTGATGTAATACAAGAAATAATACATCCACACTGAGAATTCCTAGGCATGGGGCCATCTGAAGATCTACATATAAATATGATGCCCGCTCGAATGGGCTCCTTGAACTCCCCACGGGGAATTTCCAACTTCATTCTTTTCTAGTCTCGCTTTGGAGACTTCAACCACTGACTGTTGAGATATTGTCGGGAAATGATTTTGGCGTCACCAAATTCCTTTAATGATTTGGCCCTGGTGATGATGGCAGACCCCTTGAACTAAGGAATTCCCAACCTAGAAGCAAAGGCGGGAGCATCCAATGTGACAATTGTGGTGGGATATTATAGTGGCTAGGGATATGGAAGCAGAACTAAGTGAGTGGCTACATTGTATAGTACTGCTAGCTGCATTATTAGTTCTGGTGACTGCACCACACATGGAAAGTTTGTGGCCTTTATGATGTCAGAGGCAGCTAAGCAAGTGGCTATCTTATCTCCTTTGGCCTTTAACCTGTAAATGGCCTCGATTAAACTTTGTAATTTGACCCAAGTCCCAGGATCCAGATCCATTATTTCCTAAACTTTGGAGTCTATATTGGACCCCGCAATACCTCTATCCTTCAGATACTTGGAGGTCAAAGGCAGCTTTGCTAACATTCTTTCAATCTTTGACTTTGTAGCTGCCCAGGTAGAGGTGGTAGGTAGTTCCAGACTATTAAGAGGAGCAAAATCGTCAGACATCTTCAATCAATCTATCTGCAACCTGCAAGATTGGAGAACCGTCAGGATATATATAAACATAAATTATAACTCTGGGAGATTCTTCACCAACCTACACCTGTCAAAAAAGCCTTAGTACATACATCAAAAGTTCTGGAGTATCTAGAAGGACATGACTTATCATTCCGGAGCTTTGCTGACAAGGTGACAAGGAGAAGCAGAAGACAAGGTCCCGCTGGAGGTCTAGAGTTTGGACAAACTAGCCGTTGTGAATGTGACTGGCAACAAGCTGTACTTTAGTCGATGTGCATTGGCACATAATAAGATGGCAGGTGGCATAAAGGCATTTATGGCATTAATTAAGGCAAGTTGGCCAACACGGGGTGAAAATACATGCCAAAATGGGAACATTTAAATGCTCATACATGGGAAATTAATCCTACCATCAATGCGATGAGATAGAAGAGAGAGAAAGCTGCCATATTTTGAACCAGCGAGGTGTCGAGTTCAAACCATGGTGACCTCCTCCTCGATGAGCTCAACCTCAGGAAGCCAAAATGCACAACAGAGCATGAAGAACTCATGAGCTCTGAGGGATATATAAAACATATATACATAAAATATAGGAGGGCCGAGGGCCAAAGCATATACACAAGCAATATACAAAAATATACATCATTCATAGTATAAACAGAATAAACATGATATACAGTGACTCCCCTAAAACAAAATATAGAATGTACATAATCCTACAACTACACAGAGGGTGGACAACCCTCTGGTAAAGCCGACCCACCAATGGGTGGCAAACCAGAAGCAGAAGACACAAAACCAAAACAAGAACAAACCAAAACAAAACTAAAACCAAGACAAACAAAACAAAGGCAGGAACCAGAAGGCCTACCTAGGAATCTGAAGAACGGAAAAGAGAGGAGGCACTAGGACTGCTCTGCAATAGCTTCGACCTCCAATGCTCACGAAAAGCTACCAACAATCAACTCGTAGTTATCCACTAAGATCGGAGTGATTCACACTTAATCACACTTCAAATCACCAAGGAGACACTCTAAAAACTCTAAGTGTTTTAATCGTGGTAACTGCAAAAGTGACATGTAAATCTTATTTATACCTGAGGTAAAAAGCAAGTTATCATCTTTCCCGCAAACTTCAGAATAGGTGACCCTCTAGACTCCAGGCCCAAGGATTTTGAACGACCACGTCTCCTTACAAGAAGGAGACATCGTGGTGGAGAATCCCAGAGTCCAGAATCCGGCTCTGGAAAGGAAACAACTAACTCCAGGACTGGGTCCCAGAGACATGAAAGACAAAAGCAAAAACAAAACAAACCTTGCGGGAAGGAAAAACCCGGAGAAGAAAATAAAAGAAACAAAGGCAAAGAAAACAAGGCAAAAGCAAAAATCAAAAAGAGGTGACCCAACATTTTGCACACAAAATGTAGGGATGGGTATGCAGGGCATAACAAATGGTGACTATCTGGGATGAATTCCTTAGCGCATTTGAGAACCATAGAATCTATGGTTAGCAAAACCAAACCTAATCGTTACTTAGGGAATCCTGCTTGCAAGGCATGAAACATCTGAGAAGATCCAACCATACGCAATTCAATCCATGGTCTTTCATCAGTCATGAAGTGTGTGCATTGGAAGGAAATCAATCTGATGACCTCTGGGAGAAGCAGAGAAGAGGCACTAAATATAGCTAATCCAAAGTCATCAAGTTTACTCGTTTCTCCCGGATACTGGAGTTTCATCCCATCTTTTCTTTTCCTTGTTATTTTATTCTCTTCTGGGTGGGAGGGTAGTACTTCTTTCACCATTAAACTTGAGCTTAGCCAAATTTTAACGGTGGTACTTCTTTCACCCCTCCACCCACCTTAATTTACTGAATGGGGAAGGAAAACTTTGGACCCAGGAAGAATTTTAAAAGTTCAAACTTGGGTCAACCAACCAGTGCGACCGATCTACCCTCGGTGTGTCCAATTACTTGTTTCCTTTTATTTTGATTTAACTAATTACTGAACTTTCGGGGATAAATCTGATGAAGATTACTCATAGTTTACTACCAAACTTACGAAATAACTCTAGAGACCAGGCCAATTCCACCATGCTAACAATAGATTTAGAATTCAACAAAAATGCAGGAAGCACCATCCCGGAGACTAGATATCATGTAAAGCACACCAGCCTACAAAAGGGAGCAAAACACTGGAAACCCAGAAAATAAAGAANAAAATTGAAAGAGAAACAAATAGAAAGGGGGACGGTCCAGGAGGATGACCAATAAAATTATTTATAAAATAAGGCACCCCAAACGGGGACACCGGGAAAGAAGTATTTACAAGTGAGAAGATTTACATATGGTACAACTCTAGAAAAACATACCCTACTCAAAATAATGTTTAAGGAACTGTCCATTGACAGGAAATGGGACGGGTTCCCCGGTCATGGTACTAAGGCAATAGGTATTTGCCCCATAGATCTCTAAGATCAAATATGGTCTGAGCCAGAGCCGTTGGAATTTGGTGTGCTTTCCTTTCTTTTCTCGAGCTTTATCCCACAAAAGGACCAAGTCTGAAATCTAAAAGGCCTTATACTAGGCTCTTCAGTCAAACCATCATTTTACCACTGCTTAGTGATGGACAAAATGTACAAGGGTTGTGTCTCTTTGTTCTTCCATTCGCACCAGATTTAGGAGTCGAACCTCCACGATGTTGTCCCAGTTGCTGAATTCCTGCGTGAACTATAAACTGGGATCTATAAGTTAATGGGGAATATTGGGTTTTGGTCGTAAATCAGATGGAATGAGGACATTCCCAGGGAAGCCTTAATTTGAATGTGATCCACCTAGAGGGTGAATCTCAACTTTTGGTGTCAATCTTAGGGATTCTATTCTAACAGGTGTTTGATCACTTCAAGCAAATTTTTGTTAGTTGATTCAGCAACACCATTCCCCTGGGGGTAATAGTTGCTGGAGAAATTCAGAGTGATCTTCCAGTCATAGGTCCATTCAAGTAGTTGTGCTGAAAAAAATGCCAGACCATTTTCACATACTATAGCGAAGGGCATCCCGAATCTGGTGACGATATTTTCTTCTAGGAATTTGATAACTACATCTGTCGTGTTGTTTTTACAAGGTATAGCCTCAAACCACCGGGTGTAGTAATCAGTTGCAGTTAGGATCCATCGGTGGTTGGCAGACGAGTTGGGGTTGATTTTCTCGATAAAGTCAAATGCCCATTGGGCAAAAGGTTTAGCTTCAAAAACTGGCTAGAAAGGCATGGCCGGGTTTCGCTCATGATGTGCCACGGTTTGGCAAGTATGGCACTTTCAAACGTGAGTGTAGACATCTTTAAAGATACAAGGCCAATAATATCTAGCCTGAAGGATCTGATGGGTGGTGGCGTCAGCTGAGCCATGCATGGTTCCAAACTGCCTGTGGTATTCTTCAATTATTTTTGCAGCTTGAACCCTATCGATGCACTAGAGGTACACTCCCTTATAATTCCTGTGAAAAAGTGTGGATTTCTTGATTATGAAGTGTGTGCTTTTCAACCGCAGGGAATGACATTTGTTTGGAGGTAATCCCTCTGGACATCTATTATTTAACAACAAGTACACTAGATCGGTGTACCACAGATCTCGAGTGATAGACTCCACTATGTATGTCTGACATTCGATGTGGGGAGTCTCTTCTGCCATCACTCTACTTAGCCCCTAACCTCAGACTATCTTCATGGGTTGTATTTCTAAATCATATTCCTGGAGGATGGCCATCCATTTCTCCCGTCTTTAACCCAATTCACTCTACATCAGTAGAGATTTTACAGCCTGGTCTGGGATGATAACATGCACCTTGCTCCGGAGAATCTAATGCCAAAATTTCTTCATGGTGTGAACAAGAGCAAAGGCATTCTTTTCCAATGACAAATACCAGACTTTGGCGTTCTTGAAGGGGGAGCTCATGAAAGCTATTGGTCGTTCTTCCCCTTCGACCTTTTGGGTCAATACTGCCGCGGCAGAATGCGGTGAAGCAAAGGAGTAAATGTAGAAAGGGAGGGAGTAATCTAGACTAGCTAGAACTGGTGCCTCCATTATTATCTATTTAATCTAGGTGAACACCCGCTTTGCTTCAAGACTCCACTCAATTTTGGTATCTTTCTTCATCATCTTGTTGAGTGGTTTCATAATTTCGATGAATCTAGTGATGAACCGCCGAACAAAGTTGATCTTTTCAAAGAAAGATCACATCTCTTTCTTACTGTCGGGCATTTGTAAGTTTAGCAGCGCTTCAACTCTCTCAGGGTCAATAGATATACCCTTCTCAAAGATAATATGCCTGAGAAACTTTCCTTCAGTGACCCTGAATATGCACTTCTTAGGGTTGAGGGATATTTCATACCGGCGACATCTCTTACAAATCTAGGCAAGGTGGGCAGAATGGTCACGACTGTCATGGGAAAAGACAATCAAATAATCCATGTAGATGATTATGCACCAGTTCACAAGGCCCTCAAATGCAATGTCCACGGCCTTCTGAAATGTAGCCTCTGCATTAACCAAGCCAAAGGGCATCCTTCGATATGCAAACGTTCCCCACTTGGTGGTGAACACCATTTTGTCTCTATCCTCATATTTAACCATGACTTGGTTATATCCAGAGTACCCATCCAAGAAAGACATCATTTGGGATCCATTCACTATCTGCAACACCTCATCCAATGAGGGGAGAGGGTGATTATCTTTCATGGAAGCCGTAGTCAAATTTTGGAAATCCATGCAAAGGAAAATTTCACTGCTCTTCTTTCTCACAGGGACCAGGTTGGAAACCCACATAGTGTGCCAAATTGGAGAAATTATCTAGGCCAATAGTAGTTTTTGCACCTCCTGACGAATTAGAGGCTTGATCAGTGGGTTGACAGGTCATTGCTTTTGCCAGAAAGGCTTAGCATCAAGTTTGAGTGGGATTGTATGAGTCATAATAGATGTGTCGTATGTCTTCAAATCCTCATACCCCCACGCGATCATGTCTATGTATTCTCAAAGGACGCGAGAATCTTCTCCTTCTCCTCAGGGGAGTAGGAGGTATCGATGTGTATCATTTTCTCTTCACTAGGCTGGACAATGTTTACTTTCTCAAATTTTCCTCCCTCAGAGGAGGATGATATCTTTTCCTAGCCCTGAGGGTCTGAGTCAAAGATTCATTCAAGTGCGACCATCCCCTTTGGGATGGTGTTGGTTGGTAGGTCCATGATCCCATCATCTTCATCACCCTTTCCAGTGTCATCGTGGTCTCATTCCTCCACTTTCTAGTCCTTGAAGACACCAACATTGGCCATAAAGGCCAAGATATGCTAATCATCCTCAAAAACCTGAAAATGGGTGACATTATTTGGAATGGACGGGGTGGGGATCATCTCAATAGAAAATCTCTAGATTCGTGAGCCGGCCATGGGCTCAAGTGTGCTGGCAGAAACGACAAGGGCATCCAGGACATAGTTCTGTCACCGGGGAATAAGATCAATTCCAAAGGCATTGAAATATTCAATAAGGCTCCATGCCTGGTTGCGGTATGTAGCCAGCCTCTTATCATGACATATGTATTGACTCTGAACTTGTTTGACAATCAACTTTGAATCACCTAGGGCTTGGAGGTGAGTGATTCCCTTCCTTAATGCAAATAGGAGTCCAAGGACCAAGGATTTGTACTCTGTGACATTGTTTATGCAATTGAACTATAGCCTGTAGGATGCGAGGAAGGATTTCTCCAGTGGGTTGATTAATTCTACTCCGGCCCCACAACCCTGTTTGGATCGGGACCCATCGAACTTAAAAGTCCACAAATCATCGTTTGTTGCCTAAGGCTGGGAAGATGGAGTGGCATTTGGATTATTTTTGGAATGTTTGGGAGGATTTTACTATGGTGCTGATGGTACGTGGGTGAGGTTTACCTCTGGGGGGTGTGGGGTTGAGATCCCTAGAGAAGTGGCACCGAAGAAGTGCTTCTAGTATGAATACTGGGCTCGGGGGAATCAGCTGCATGCTCTTTGTTCCAGAGGGCGTCAATGTGTCGTGTAGCGATAAAAAGACAAGGCTCACACTCTAGCTCTGAGTGCTTCTAGTAATGTACCTAACACCAAGTGTCAAACAAGAGTGTCCTCAAAAGAGACAGTCTTAGGTGGTCAACTGAAAGCTTCTGGGTTTCCCAAGGGCTTCAGAAGAAAGTTCTTCTGCTTGAGACAGTTTAGCAAAACCTCCATCAAGGTCATGGAGGTGGTGGTTTGTTCTAATGCCTTCGTGATGTCAAATCTTCCTCCCGAGAATTGGTGGCTTCCCTCGGCTAGGTCCTTTACTTGGTTAGAGCTAGAACCTTTTGGAGGGACAGGTCAGTTGGTCGTATTATCCCGGGGAGGAGTTTCCTTGGGAGGTGTTGGCATGTAAACTAGTCCTTTACCATCCTGGCTCCAAGTGTTGTAAGGAGCCCTTGGGTTGGTGAAGGCGTTGGCTTCAAAGGCCAAAATCGACTCATCAAAGAATCCTTGTAGTTTGGATTCTTCTTCATCTTCTCTGGTGGTTCTGAAGAAGACAGTCTCACAGGTGAATGCACCATGAGTGGGCTCTTGCACATGAGGCTCAGGGGGAGTAGGATCAGATGCTTGTTGCCTATCCAGTTGGGAAATCATGATGAATTTCTTCAACGTGGCACACTTTACCTCATTATGGGAGCCTGTGTCATGCAATCTACACCAATTGGTCATGGGCTGAAAATTTGTGACTGGCGTGAAATGGGATGGTCTAGCACCACTCTAATTTACATTTAGGTTTGGAGCCAGACCTCCGGTGTTTGCTTTTTTGTTCCATTGTTGTTGGTTGGGCCAAGGCCCGTTGTTAAAATTTCTCCCTTTGGCATGGTTGTTTTGTTGGCCAGAGAAAATATTCCCTCTCTAGGAATTGGAGTTTTGGGGTGTGTTAGCACTGTGTTGAAAAAATTTTGAATTTCTTGGTCCTTTGTTTTCCCAGGCTTTCTTGTTTCAAAATCCTATGTTTTACTACTCAAACAAGGGTCAAATTAATTTTGAAGTCATGTTGAAGTCTGCTCGCTTAGTCGCGTCGGTATTTTTGCAATGTTTGTAAGTTGTGCGAGTAGGCAACGAGCTGTCAGTGAAGAGAATTGCGCAATCGCGAGCTGTTTATGTTAAGTTTTGGTCTATGTGCGAGTGAGCGGGTTCATGTTTTAAAGTTGTAAATCGCGCTATCGCGATGCTTTATGGAAGTCAAGTTTTAAGTTCGTGAGTCAACGACGAGTAAACAATTGTATGTCGCGCAGTCGCTTTAAAGTCATACTGTCTACCTTGTGCTCCGCGACCGAGCGAGTATTGTTAAAACTTAAGCAATCACATACCCGCATCAAGCTTTTATGTCAATGTCAAAAGTCAGCGACTGTGCGATGAGGTCATGTCCTGTAGATGTCGCCCACTCGCTCATGTTTTAACTCGCTTGTATTTTGCAGTGCGAGTGCACGGCGAAGAGGTGGAGTGTTAATGTGAAGATTCATCGCTCAGTCACACAAGTACTTTTCAAGTTTCATGATAGTCTGCGACTGAGAGACTAAGAGCCCATTCAACGCCTTGCTCACTCGCTGATGCTTTGAGGTGATGAAAGGTCAGCTCGCGAGTATGTGACGAGAAAAGAAGGAAGGACATCGCTCAGTCGCCGATCAAAAGAGATGGAAGGAAAAGAGCTCGCGAGNAGAGGTGGAGTGTTAATGTGAAGATTCATCGCTCAGTCACACAAGTACTTTTCAAGTTTCATGATAGTCTGCGACTGAGAGACTAAGAGCCCATTCAACGCCTTGCTCACTCACTGATGCTTTGAGGTGATGAAAGGTCAGCTCGCGAGTATGTGACGAGAAAAGAAGGAAGGACATCGCTCAGTCGCCGATCAACAGAGATGGAAGGAAAAGAGCTCGCGAGTGAGCGATTAAGGAAAGAAAAGAAACAGTCGCGCACTCGCCGTCAATGACAGAGTAAGATTTTTGAGCTCGCGAGTGGGCGACTAAGGAAAAAATGAAGCAGTCGCGCACTCGCAATATGTAATGAAGTGAAATTTCTGAGCCCGCCGGTGTGCGACGAGTTAAAGAACCGATGCCATCGCTCACTCGCGCATAAGATAAAAGATGGAGTAAAAGGATAGCGACTGTGCGACCAGACAAAGTATGCAGTGAAGGAATAAATGTCACTCAGTCACACAAGTCAAAAAGTGCATTCTTGTTAAGTGAAGTGTTAAGTGAAGACTTGTCGCTCAGTCGCACAAGTCATTTTCAACAGTCATAGTAGTCTGCGACCGAGCGACTAAAGGACTATTAGACGTCTTGCTCACTCACTGATGGTCAGGTGACATCAAAAATCAGCTCGTGGGTGTGCGATGAGCGAAAAATGAAGGATGTCGCACACTCGCCGATCAATGAAGGTAGAAGAAAAATAGCTCGCGAGGGTGCGACGACTCAGAAGATGAAAAGCATCGCTCAGTCGCCCAGATCAAAAAGTGTAGTTGAAATAGTCAGCGAGTGTGCGATTAAGGAATAGATGAAAGAAAAGATGCATTGTCGCTCAGTTGCCCAAATTCAGATGACATAAAAAGTGAATTTGTGAGAGTGCGACAAGTAACAAAAGAAAGCATCGCTCACTCGCATGAAAAGAAAAGCCAAAGCATGACAGACAGCGAGTACGTGATAGACGTAAGATTAAGTCAAGAGATAGGTCATCGCTCACTCGTGAAAAAAGAAAAGCCAAAGCATGTCAGACAGCGAGTACGTGATAGACTTAAGATTAAGTCAAGAGCTAGGTCATCGCTCACTCGCGGAAGATGAAAAGTTGAGCGAGGATGAACGGCGAGTATGCGACCAGTTAGGTAACAAGGATGTGTCACTCACTCGCAAGGGTATTTCCAAAAGTGAATAAAGTGCAATGTGCTGGCAAGTTTCAAGCTGACGAGTGCCAGATGGAAAAAAGCGTACACTCTCTCTTCCAGATAGGATCAAACAGTGCAAGTTGATCACGGCATTAATGATAGAATGAAATCTTTGTGACAGTTCAAGTGCAGGAATTTGGCTTTCAAGTTGACAAGACACAGTCCTTAATGGCTATAAGTGTAAATGATTGAGTTGGATTCTGTACAATTCTCATTTTTGCATTTTGAGTTTTCTGCGAAGAGTAAGGAGCTTATTTGTCTAGAGTTTTGTGTCTGAGACAGTAAAATTCAAAAGAGAAGCAGGATGAGTCAAGCAATCGTTCCTACCACCTCACAAGGGTCTGGAAAGAATAAGGAAGTCACACCAAAGAAGTACATAGAAGAATTTGTCAAATTGCTGCCCGGGACTTTAAATACAAACAGTGCGGATTGGGAAGAATGGAGCGACAAGTGGTCGCGATGCAGAAATCCGGTAACCCCAGACTACTCTTGTAGTACTCTGTTTCATTATTTTTGGAATAATAGGGTTAAACCAGTACCAATTTGCAACCCATGGGATTTGAATATGTCTAAGTTAATTGTGCCTGATGTATATGTGGATATTGGTCTCATTAGGGAACTAGAAAAAAACTATTGCCCAGTGGCTAGGGTAATTAGAGAAAAGAACAAAGAAACCCTAGTTTCCATAGATAGGAGGTCAGTAGCTGAGGTATTTGGAATTACTGGTGCCTTATGAACTGATATTGACTTGAAAAAAATCAAAGCTGACTATGTCAAAAGAGAGCATTTGATCAAGAAATATGAAATGCCTAAATTAATGCCCAGAGTAGATAGGAAATTCGTGAAGATTCCAGATAATTTCAAGCCACCTTTTGACTTGTCTCTGTTTCATCACTATGTAAAGTGCACTGCTTATGGTGTAAGTAGGGTCCTAGGCCTTGATAGAGATTCTACAATATCTGAGGAGATACTCATGATAGCTATGAACATCCAACACCCCGAAGTCAACACTGATTATGATTATGTTGGCTATATAGTAGAGGCTATCCATGCTGGATTGGTAGAAGTACAATCAGATAACCCTAAGCCCACTTTCAAACATTACTCTCACCTGATGTACATGATTC
>MU224111.1:847524-868126 GCA_018584345.1 Thuja plicata
CTTTCAAAAAATGATGACTCCACAACAATTGATAAAACATTGTACAAATCTATGATTGGAAAGCTTATTTATCTAACTCAATCAAGACCTGACATATCTAATGCAGTTGGCATTGTTGGAAGATTTGAAGCTGAACCCAAACATAATCACCTAATGGAAATCAAGAGGATATTCAGATACCTTAAGGGAACTATAGACTATGGTTTATGGTATCCTAAATCAGAGAATACACAACTTCATGTGTATACTGATGTAGATTGGGCAGGTTGTATTGATGACAAAAAGAACACTTTAGGAGGAGCAGTATTTCTTGGAAAAAGGTTGGTATCTTGGACAAGCAAGAAGCAAAATTGTATTTCTCAGTCAACGACAGAAGTAGAATATATTGTACCAGCACTGAATTGTACAACAATTGTTTGGATCAAGCAGATGGTTAAAGACTTTGGTATTCAGGTTGATTATCCTATTGTTATTCATTATGATAAAACTAGTACTATTTACATGTCTAAGAACCCTGTGATGCACGCAAAGACAAAACACATAGAGATCAGGTACCATTTTCTGAGAGAAAAAGTTGCAGACAAGGAAGTGAAATTGGACAATGTAAGCAAAAAAGATCAGTTGGCAAACATTTTCATGAAGCCTTTAGCAAAGGATACTTTTGAGTATCTAAGGGAGAAGTTCAGAGTCATTCCCTCTCCTAAGTCTGATTAAAGAAAGTAGCAAGTGCATCAGTCCTATGTGACTGATGAATGGTTGAATACTCTACTTCTAGAGTAGTACCTGTGCATAATGGTTTATGGTGCCCTTTGCCATTAATGTCCATGGGGGAGTATGTACTAAAAACAAGGAAAACAAGGAACACATATAAGGAGCTTATACTCTGGGGGAGTATACATATAAAACATAGTCCATGTAACTGCAGCAGTGTAGATGAATCTTTGATGAGGATATTGAGAAGATTGTAAAAGAAAGAAGACACCATGAATAGAAGTTGTTTTATCATATGTTGCCATCAATGCCAAAGGGGGAGATTTTTGGAGATTTGATTCTGAACAGTTGATTGATTATATGTTTGTCATTGATGACAACATATAATACACAGTAGTACTTTTGTATGTACTTATCCATATGATGACATGAAGACTTGCATGGATAGATACATGTTGTTGACATGTTTATTATGCTATGTTCATACACGCAGACCCATATATGATGTTTCAGTAAAGATATGTAATTTTGTTATTGATGGTTATAGTTTTGGAAGTATAATGGTTTAAGACCGACATATATAACGTGTTTCTAGAGTTGCACTTACCATTAGGATATGTGTGTGTATATTCATGATTAATTATGAGTTTTTGATATTAATCTAAAGGTACCAAACATGTTTCAAGAAGATTGCAATGTTATGGTCAATTTGGTGAAGCCGACTTAGTGAAGCGATGTGCCTATACAGTTTGTACTTGCATGGTTGTAATTATGCTTGCGCGCTTAGTAGAGCCGACAAGGATGTTATGAAGAGTTATCTAACAGGTCCCATGATCTCATACTTGGAGTATGTACTTATAGAAGGTCATTTGTGATAAGAAGAGTTGCGAAAGCTAGAGATAAGAAAAGTAGAACAGAGTGTTAAAGAAGTAGAGCTATATTTATCATATGTTGATAATATAGATATTGAAGTTGAAGCTTTCAAAATATAGATAAGATTGTTATAGTTATTTACAAGAGGTTAAAGAATCAGCGCACAAAAGGAACTGATCAGACAAGTAGTGTCACAAGCAATAGTTCATCTTGTTGATACAGTGTGTATCAAATATCCAGAAGGTTGTAGCCTTCACCACTTGGACAGTGAGTCCTTAGATAGTGAGTCCACCACCCCTAACAGGGTTATTATAAAAGACTCCTAAAAGGGTTAGACCCTTAACCAGGTCACTATACTACTACATTGTAATGAACAACTCCTAACAGGGTTGAAAGATCTTTTAACAGGGATTACTATAAATAGTATAGTTCTTTGTGGGTGCTAATTCCCATCAGGGTTTTTACCATTTGGTTTCCCTGTAACCAAATTGATGTGTTGTGTAATGTGTTATCTGAATGTGCATTTAATTTATATCAATATAGATTAATAAGTACAAAATATTTAAAGTTGCGGATAATTGATTCACCCCCCCTCTCAGTTATCCCTGAAGTATTCTAACACAAAACACTGAAGATCTTGAGATTTATCAGATCATGACACATTGGGCACACTTGAATGAGGATAAGACAAAACAATTGTCTAAGAAGTGTGGCATTTTGATTGAGAAAACCAGTGCCCTAGCAAAGGATAGGGAATTATGCCACATAAAGATACATCAATAGAATCTGGTCATTGCTGAGATGACAAAGCAACTACAAGAGAAACCTGAGGTAGTTTATGCACCTTCAGTACAACCTTTACAGATAGAGGAGAAAGCAGAATCAAAGGAAGTGGCTGAGATAGAGGATATGGGAAAAAAGAATAATGAGGTAGCCCTAAATGTATTAAGATGCATTCTTCAGCATATGATAGATATAATTAAAGACAAAACAGATATCATCCTGAATGCCTATAATAAATTGCCCATATTACATACACAAGTGACAGGGTACATCACCATTTTGAACCCTTATTTTGTTACTTGGTCCCCTAGGGTCCAATTATTTGAAAAACTTGCCTCCTTGCAGCCACTTAGATCAGATTTACCTGAGATTGTGATAGAAGTAGAGGATGAGATTAAAAAGGTTAATATAGCCTTATCTTTATTTAAGGGTAAGCTAAAGCAGGTAGAGGCTAAGATGTGCCTGTTTTCACCAGAATTTAATAGGTTTGTTCCTCCTTTAAAAGGAGAAGATGATCAAGTCAAGTCCTTGGAGGTTTGGAGGAGTGAATTTGATAGTAGAATGCCAAGCAATGAGGCATTTATTTCAGGATCTGATATAGATTTAGATGGTTTCAATAAGATTTTGGATGGGCAGAAACTGACATAAACAAGTTTTTAGTGGATGTTAAAAACATCACTAATTTCAGGTGGGAAAGATAGAAGGTACAACTACAGAGCACACAAAGTTTTAAATGGCCAGTAGAAGATGAAGTGACAGCATGGGAATTGATGACCAAGCCAAAGAAAAAGAATCCTATGGTAGTAGAAGAGGAGATCCTGGATGAAGAATAGAGAGGAACACTTGGCGCCTGACCATTGAGCACAAGGAGGTTAGTTATTACTAAAGACAAGTGTAAGTTAGCCTATAATGGAGGTCACTTGGTCTCAATATGAATATCAGATGCTATCCTGAACATTAGACAAAGGCACCAGATTCTAGATAAAGACAAAGAATATCAGATCTCTTCCCCTATTTTTGTCTCTCCATCGCTTCTACAATCTCACTCTTTGTCTTTTCTATACTTTTAGGGTTAGGTTCCTTAAACCATCTGAAGCTTGTTGCATCCTAATGTTAAGGATTCCAAGATGGTTAAGGACCTATATATAGATCAAAAATTGTAATAGTAAAAGAGACATTAAATATATTGAAAGCTGGGCTTTCTAGATTTATGTCTGTGTCTTTACACTTTTTGAGCTGTTTATGTATTGAAGAAGAAACATATGAATAAAATATAGTGCAACTTTACTCTATCTTATTGTTGTCTCTTTATTTTCTGTGTATGCTCTTTTATGTTTAAATATGTGAGGCATTTTTAAGCATATTGGTTATAAGGTAGCTATCTAATTGCTTGCAAGTTTATTTCAAGGAAAGAACTAAGTTTTGTGAGTAGTTTTAGGGAGCATAACAATATTTAAGGATTTGATACAATATTGTAGAAGTGACAGGATAGTTTGTAAGGCATTTTATCTGAGTTTCATGTAGGTTGTAAGGAAGCTTACAATATTCTATTTTTGTTTTTCTATGGATTTTCATTTATTAATTCTATAAGCGCAAGGATAGGCACTGGTCTAGGAATTGGTTTGGTAATCTATCATCATCCAAATATTCAATACCATTTAAACCAATTACTTTCAGAATATTTGTGTAAAAGCAATTGTACTCATAAGTGATTATTGTTGAAGTTTGTTGATTTCTTAAAGAGTAAATCAATAGGTTATTCCTCCTAGATTCACAAGAATTATAAAAGGAAAGAAGGATGAAATTCCCTATTATGTTGTTGTCTGCTATCACTAAGATATTGATTTGGATTGTCAAGCTTTTTATTAGAATAGTTATAGTTATCTGTATTGTTATATACATGTCCATATAAAAATAGAGCATTCAACACATAAGTAAAATCCACTCTAAAGATACTGTCAAGTCAGTAATCAATCATAGGTAAGAGCTGCCTGAGTCAGTGGATCTCAAAAAAGAAGGAATTGATAATAGGTATCCCTAGTGTTATCAAAATACCTCATCAATTAGTGTTTTTCTCTTGCTTGAGTCATAGTATCAAAAGGTATTGGGAGTCATAGAGTTATTTAAGTATTCAAGCATCTTTAGAGGCCCTGCAAGAAAAAACCCTAACAGTACCATTTACTCATGTTTTATTTGATATTCATCACTAACTTGGTTGATTATCAGCTGTGAATCCCCATAGTTGTGTAACTCTGTGATTCTCCATTCTATGGCCATCTTAAGTCCATTTGTTAAAGCTTCATTCTCAGTAATGTTGTTTGTACATGGGAACAATAACTTGTAAGACTTAGGAATCATGTACCTATGAGGAGAAACAAACAACACACCAGCTCCTGAATCATTTTGCATAAAGGATCCATCAAAGAACATCTTCCATGTTCTTTCAGTTAGATACATGTGGTGCTCATCTGGGAACTCAACTTGAATAGGTGCATTATTTTGTATTGGGAAATCAACCAATTGATCTACTGTGGCTTGTCCTTTGATTGCTTTATGCTCAATGTACTCTATGTCAAACTCTGAAAGTATCATCATCCATTTAGCAAGTCTACCTATGAGGGAAGCCTTACCTAGCAAATACTTAAGTGGATCTACTTTTTCTATGAGGTGTATAGTGTGTGTAAGCATGTAATGTCACAACTTTTGGGAAGAAAACACAACTGCAAGGCAAGCTTTCTCAATGCTAGTGTAGTTAACCTCATATGAAACAAGAGTGTGGCTAATGTAGTATATTGCTCTTTCTTTCCCATGTTCATTAAGTTGAGCAAGTAATGCCCCCAAGGAAGATTATGTCACTGAAATGTATAGAATAAGTGGTTTCCCTGGGATAGGAGGCATTAAAATGGGGGGATTTTCCAAGTATTTCTTAATTTGATCTATGCTCTTTTGACAATCCTCATTCCAAACATATTTGACTCCCTTGTGTAAATTCTTGTTGAAAGGTTGAGCTCTATCTGCCATCTATGAAATGAATCTCCTTATAGATTGAAGACGTCCTTGAAGACTCCTCATTTGACTAATGTTTCTAGGAGGTGGCATATCTATGATTGCTTGGACTTTTTCAGGGTCTACCTCTATTCCTTTTGCTAAAATGATGAATCCGAGTAGTTTTCCAGAGATGACTCCAAATGCACACTTTTTAGGATTTAACCTTAGTTAAAATTGTTCCATGCAATCTAGAATGACTTCTAAATCATCTAAGTGTGTGTCTCTTTGTTTCGACTTGGCCAAGGTGTCATCCACATAATCTTCCATGTTTTTATGCATCATGTCATGAAAAATGGTTGTCATAGCTCGTTGATAGGTGGATCCTACATTTTTTAATCCAAAAGGCATAACGTTCCAACAATAGCTACCCCATGCACAAGTGAATGCAGTCTTTTCTTGATCTTCAGGAGCTATCTTAATCTGATTGTATCTGAAAAACCATCCATCAAGGAATAAATATCATAACCCACAGTCATATCCACTATCATGTCTATATTGGGGAGTGGAAAGCCATCCTTTAGGCATGCTCTATTGACATCTCTAAAATCTATGCAAACTCAAATGGATTTGTCATTTTTGGAAACTGGTACAATATTTGATATCCATTCAACATAGAAGATAGCCCTTATAAATCTTGAACCAAGTAGTTTCTCCAATTCTTCTTTTACTAGGAGCACTATGTGAGGATACGTCTTTCTCAATTTTTGTTTAACTGGTTTGACACCCAGAGCTATGGACAAGTGATGCATGATAAGTTTAATGTCCAACCCTGGCATATCTGAATAAGTCCATGCAAAGTTGATCTTCTTTTTCTGTAAGAACTTAGTTTAAGCTTCTTTTTTTTGTGGTGACAAGGACTTAGCCAAGTGTACTATCTGTGGAGCCTCATCTATACCCAAATTGATTGCTTGTATTGGTTCAATAAGCATTGAAGTTCTATATTGAAATTAGCTACTGAGATGATCAAGTACCTCATCCTTAGGAACCTTAGAGAGGTTTTCACCCTTAGATACATCATTTATTTTTACTTTTTTGGTTCTGACACTGCCACATAGTGGTTTTCACCATCAGAACTCCTATTCTTTTGATTTTCTTTTCTTTTTATTTTGTGACTAAGATACTTGATGTCTAGCTCTGTCATGCTGGTAGCTAGTTCACTGGTGGAAGAAACTACAGGTTTAATGACATTTAGGTAACATGCTATCTCATAATCATTTTGAAATGTTAAGAGCTCAGGTTCTTGATAGCATTGGGACCAATCAATGAGGTCAGGATGAACAAGAGGCAAGTCAACTACTGGTTCAAGGTTATAAATGTGAATGATATTATCACTGGTGACCGAAGAGTCAGAGTCCATCAAGTATCCTTCTAAGCTACCCAAATCAGGATTCGTCCTAATAAGTGAAGAATCGTCCACTAAGGCAACACGTGGGTTCAAATCCTCTAATTCCTACACATGACTCGTTGGCTACCTTGGGTTGAGAACTATAAGTGTGGATAACATCAACATCCATGTCAACTGTGGAAGGCTCTAAGAAGGAGTCCCATTCATACTCATATGAACTTGTTTTTGAACTTTGACTAGGGTGTTTACACCATGAAGATTTGGGAGGTCTTGATGTGGAAGTTCTAATGTCAGCAAGGGTAACACCTTCTCTTTCTATCAAATGAATAAAATTATGTCATTGACATTCTCTGAAAGGATCTTCTATATCTAATTCATCTTGTTCTAAGGTTGCAACCATCTCATGAGTGATTGGACTATCTGAATCTCCCCAAAGGAGATTAGTGGAAGGGACCCAATCTTCACACATGTCTTGTTGATTTGTCAAATTAGGTATGTTTTCTAGTTCATCTTCACTATCCAACCTATCAAGGATAGGAGTAGTGTGCTTATTGCGATTTGCAAATCCTAGGCCAACCGGCTTCTTAGACTTGCATCGAAAAAGAGCATGATCAAGAGGTTCATCTCTAGCATCCAATATATGACTAAGAGGGCCATGTCCAGGATAGCCCATATGTTTGAAAAAAGTATACCCTCTTCCATAAGCCTTAGGAGAGGGAGAGAAGGTCTCATTGTGCATGTATTTCTCTTCTCTATAGATCTAGTCTCTAACAAATGTCTCTTATTTCTCATCTTGGATAGGCACTCATGATTCTACAAATGTGCCAAATAAAGTCATAGTTGAAGAGGAAGGTTTCTTTTCTTGTGAAGGCTTTCCGTAAGACCTGGGCGAAACTGGTAATGTTGTGAGGGAGTTGAGTTGATACCCCCCATGCCAAGATCTATTGAATTAAGCTTGTCTTTACATTCAGCTGAGGTTGCATCAAAATATTTTGCTTCTCTATTGAGGGGAACATGAGTTCCTAGTTAAATGGAATTGATAGATAAAGTGTTATCCCTAGGTATAAAAATCTCTATTCCATTGTAAAGGAACTTAACACACTGATGATAGGTAGATGACACTTCTTGCATATCATCAATATACGGTCTATCAAGTAAGATATTGTATGCAAGGGGTCCAACATCAACTATTTGAAATAAAATATATTTTTCCATAGGGCCAATCCTAATAGGAAGGAAAACCAACCCCTTGGAACTTCTTTCCACCTCATCATAGGCTTTGATTGTGATCATTTTCCTGGTATCTATGAATTTTTTAGAATAACCCAACTCTTTCAAAAGACTAAAGGAACAAATATTAAGACTAGCACCCCCATCTATCAACACGCACCTAACATAGGTTCCGTAGATCATGACCTCAATATGAAGGGAAAGATTGTGTGGGTGGTTCAAAGCTTTATCACCATCCTCTAAAAAAGTAAGGTAATGAGAGCTAGCAATATGATTAACCATGTTCTGGAATTGATCAACATCTAAGTTGTTTGGGACATTCTCCGTGTGCAATGAATCCTCAAGGACTTTCTTGTGTCTTGGGGACAATTCTAAGAGCTCAAAGATCAAAATTTGAGCTGGGGTTCTTTGCAACTGATTGACAAGATTATAATTTGACTTAGGATTGACTGTTGGTTTTGAGGTGACATTCTTGGATATCACTTGCTTAGGTTTACTTAGTTGNTGTGCAATGAATCCTCAAGGACTTTCTTGTGTCTTGGGGACAATTCTAAGAGCTCAAAGATCAAAATTTGAGCTGGGGTTCTTTGCAACTGATTGAAAAGATTATAATTTGACTTAGGATTGACTGTTGGTTTTGAGGTGACATTCTTGGATATCACTTGCTTAGGTTTACTTAGTTGACTTAAATTGGGTCCTCTAATGACAACAGGACCTTGACTTCATGTGACAACATTGAGGGCTTACAATGACACTCTAGAGTTAGGACCCCTTAGCACCACAATGAGTTCTTCATCAGAGATAGGAGGAGAGTCCATGTCTAGATCATAACCATAGGGATCTTTACCCCTCATCATGTTGACATTTTATTCTACAACTTCAAGCATGTTGATAACATTCTCTACATCTATGTAAGTTTAATTGATCTCAGCCTTTCCATTCTTAGCTTTAGAGGTTTCCCCCTTTTCATACTTGGGAAATGGTTCTTTGAATGCCTTATGATCAGCATTGGTGTTCAATCCATCTATCTTAAGCTTGCCATTCTCAATGAGATCTTGAATAATATGCTTGAGTTTCCAACAGTTTTCAATGTCATGTCCAATACCATTGTGAAACTTGCAAAAGGCTTTCTCATCCCACCAATGTGGCTTAACATCAGGTATATAATGCTTCATGGGATCTTGAGGATGTGCAAGGTTGTTGGTGATAATTTTTTTCAAGACATCCTCATATGAGTCACCAAGTTATGAAAACTGATATTTTTCTTTCTTAGGCCTATCTTGGTATCTTGGCTTGTTCTATTGTTGATTACATGCATTGAGTTTCATGGCTTGAACAACACTAGACAAGTGGAGCACAGTTCGATCTTTGGGTTGGGAGGAGTCCACAACTCCATCATTGACCACTTGTTTGTTCCTATTCCAATGTGGGTTCTTCCCTTTATCCTTGTTAGGGTTGTTGTTATTTTGACCATTGTTGTTGTTGTTTCTTCCATGTTTGGTCAAAATTCCTTGTTCTTTTAAAACATCCTCAATCCTACATGCGGTTTCAGCCATGGTGTCAAAGGAATCAAAAACCATTTTCCTAACTTCATACCGCATTTTGGGAACCAAGTAGCTAAAAAGGATGTCAATTTTTTTAGGAATGGTCCTAGGGTAGCGAGAGCATTGTCATCTCCACCTTTCTTAGAAAATAAAAAAGGATTCCCCTTGATTTTTCTTTAAGTTGCACAAGTCCAACATGGTGATAGATCTTGAAAGATTGTATGCAAAGTGTTGAATGAATCTATGGATGAGCTCTTTGAAAGTCTTAACGGGGGAGTTATGTTGGTGAACCATTCCATCTCATGAGGTATGATTCATCTTGATGCAACTCAAAACTTGTTGTATAAAACTGGCACACGTGATCATGTGGATCTCTATTCCCATCATATTTTTCATATTGAGGGATCTCAATATTTCTAGGGAAGTCTTTCATGTTAACACTTTTGTCAAAAGGATTAGGACAAATCAAATCCAATGAGAATGAATTTTTGGGTGCTAACATCTTTTCCATCAAAGTTTTAAGGGACTCTAGCACCCTTGTTGATTAAACTCTCTAGGAACTTGTCTTTGTATTTCTCTAAATATTTATCCACATACTGTTGGAAAAGTGGCTCTTCTTGCATTTTCATGAAGTCTTGGGAGGTGAGATCAAAATTTGAGAAACTACCCCCATATTGTGAACAATGATGAGCACGTTGTGAAGGTTGTTTTGAGTTCCTATGAGGTGTTCGTCTCCTATAATGATCATGTCTTGAGGCCCTTCTTCCTCTAGGGCTAGGAGATCATGATGATGTTCTTGAACATCTTCCACTTCATGGAGTCTTAGGAGGAGTGGATGGAGGAGAGTTGTTTCCACCACTAACACGCATTTTGTTAAATTAGTCATTAAGTTGCTGAGCCGAGAGTCTATCTTGCTCCTCCTGGAAGGATTTCCTTTCTATTTCCAACAATGTTTGTCTCTCCAACTCTAGGATTCTAAATTGTTCTTCCTTTGCAGCTTGTTCATCTAGGAAGGCTTTCTTTTCATGTTCAATCCTCTTAAGTCTTTCACTTGTGTATCTTAAAGATGTTTTGAGCGGTGAACTTGGTCGTGAATGTCGAAACAAATTATTGGTGTATGCTGCATTTATGCGAGTTTCATAGGGTTCATCATCTTGTTTTTCATGTTGTAATTGCTCATCTTGATAATCTTTCCTCTTACCTCTCTTAGCCCTTTGGTGTGCATCCAGATATCTAGTTGAGATAAGGGGTGAGATTGGTTGACTGTCATGAGAGGAACAACCAAATGAAATAGCATTTCTATGCTTTGCAAATATGTCATCAAGATGTTTATCCATGTCTTCCCTCTCTCATCGAGTCATTGTGTAACTCACATCCATATTCAAGAGAGAAGATGCTAAGGGGGTACCCAACTCACTAAGGTGACTCTTGGAATCAAACCAAACTTCCAAGTTGTTCCTAGGTGATTGATTAAATATGGGTTCTTTTCCCTTACATTTTTGGTGAGTTTGTACTATGGGTAATTGGTTAAAGACTACTTGAGGTTGTTTTAATTGATCTACTTGATACCTTGTTGTATTTGTCATGAAAGAAAAGGTAATAGGTGATAGGATGACCCTAAGAAACATTGGTACCAAAATAGGATAGTAAAGGCATTCACTTGTCCAAAATAGATATGATAAGATATAATTTTTGCAAGAGACATAAATCAACACTGCCACAGAGGTGCCCACTAAATGGGTGAATACCCTAACACATATGTATCAAGAGGATTATTTACCCAATTTACATTGATTTAAATTGAATTTGTATGAAAGTGAATGGACAAGAGATTACCAAAACTCTCAAAGTGTGTTATCAAAGAATCTAAAGGTTTATCTTCTCAACAAGGATGGTTTCTAGCTCACTAACTCCAAACAAGGTCACTTATGAAATCAAAGGTTACTAGTTCAAGAGGTCAAAACACAAGAATCCAAAGTGTAAACAAGCTTCGAATAGCGGGGTAAGTGACTGAATCTAATTTGGATGAACCAAGGAAGACTAAAAATGACAGGATAGAAATTTGAGCAAGTTGACAGTTTGACACTTAAGAATACAGATTTGTTGAGCGTTTTGATGTTTTCTTTGATATTTGGTGTACAGTTTGATGTTTCACTCATGCAAGACACATCAAGCAAATTGTTTGTTGTAAAAGAAATAGTCACATCACAACCTAGGTAAGCCACGCCAATATTTGTTGAATTCCCACTTGAACTGAAGTTCAGCCACGTCTACTCATAGTAGACAACTTAGAATCTTGGAGGCATGGGCTCCTCCTTACATGTACACTCACTTCTCAAGCACACCAAGCTTTGAATCCCAAGGGAATCACTTCCTAAAGGACCATTGTCTCTACTAAGAGCCGTGAAAATGTGGGACATCTTAGTCGGTCTCTGACCTTCCATGCCAACAGATAGATAGCTTTTTGGTCACTAAAATGAAGTTTGTAGTCAAGGCATCCGTTCAGGTGGTTATACTTGTGGCAGATTAGCTCCATTATGGAGCCTCCTAGCCTACATAAGTTATGTTCTATATGTTTTAATGCACCACAAGGGTACTAAGGGAGATCTTCTTCCTGGTATAATGCATTCAACACCTGTTCACTATGAGATTAATCACAATGACATTTTTATATACCGGTTTGGAAGGGCTTGGCTTTAGCCTGTTACCGGTTGGGTAATCCACTCTCACTGGTTCTATTAAAGAACTTGGGAGGTAGCCACACTAAAATAATTATATGAGTTTCTCTTACACCCGAGATCCAAAAAGGCAAGGGGAGAGGATACGCTCATATAATTCTTAGGATTACAATCTAAAAGACACTTCAAACACATAAGAAAATGAAAACAATGCTTCTGGCTTTTTGATCATCCAAAAAGGGTGAGAGCATAGTTTCCTAACATCATTGCCATTTCTAAAATACCAAAATAGAGGTTCATTTTAGAAGTATTGTATGAGGGTTCCTATTGTAATAAAATGAAATAAAATATAAGCACAAAGTTTAGAATGCTATCGATCAAGGCAACCTGCAAGATGATTCGTTAGTAGTCTTTATTTGAGTCTTCTTTTCAACGTCCTGCAAACCACATGTTAATATGTTTCAGAAATAAAAATCAATAAAACACAACAAACAACAAACATTATATGCAATGTATACTCAACTTATGCAAACCCTAGGGTTAGATCTGAAAATAAATTGTTAGGAACAATGATAACCAGCAAATAATCCAAATAACAACTCATATCATGTATTGAATCATGTGAAAAGTAAGTGCAAGCTAATCATTAAATGCCCTTTTTTTAATTTTGATTTTTGACCTAGTCAACAAGATTGGACCTATCTGACATGAATTCGAACCCCAAACCCTAAATGTGGAAAAGAGACCCCTATTAAAAAACAAAGAGCTTTCCAAAAATGTTATAATTTTAAAAATATCTTTTCATTTGTGCCCTGGGAGCCATTTTCCCAAAATAGACTAGTTTTCATAAATTGTCAAATGAGCCATGATATTGCATCCAAATTTAAAACACAAAGAATGGACACCCTGTAGAGTCACACTTCTATGAGTCATCAATGTGTACTAAAAAGTAGTCACACTTCTATGAGTCATTAGATTCAAGATCACTCAAGAATGATGTCTCAAATGGTGACTCATAACTCCCTATTCATGGAGTGCAAGGGTTTGTAATGGAGGCCCTTAGTTTAGACCTAGTTATGCCCATGCAAGTACACCATGAAATGAGAGATTCAAAGAGGAAGAGAAAGAATTCCAGTCTCCATGATCACCAAATATGCATTGCAAATGAAAATGAAAACTACTCTATATGATAACAATGTATGAAGTAAATTAATCTATAAAAGGAAAGTATGCAAGATTAATCTATGAAAGGAAATTTGCAAGCTTAATCTATGAAAGGAAATATGAATCTAAACTAATATGAATATAATCTAAAATGGAATTCTATGGATGCATGAGAGAAGAAGACAAGAAGGAGATAAGTTGCATAGTTCAAACTCAAGTGCTCAAACTCTCCTCCAAAATTGCTCTCCAAACCTGCAACATAACAATAACATAAAAATTCTATATATGAAAATGAGAAGGAGATGGCCCCTTATAAAGGAAAGTGTGGAGAGGAAAGCATCCTCAAGAGAAATGTGGGATAAATACCTAAAAGGCAAGTGAGAGGAAAAAGCCCACCACTTAGGAATACGTGTGGAGAAAAAGGAGCTTTATTTATTTTATTTCTTTTTTCATCACAAAGAGGGATTTAAGTGGGGATTTTATTAATTTAATTAAAAGAGGGATTTTATTTTAATTAAATAAGATTATTTAATTTAATTAAAAGGGAGATTTTAATTAAATGAGATAATATTGTTTAATTAAAAGAGAGATCTTAATTAAATAAGATAATATTATTTAATTAAAAGAGGTTTTAATTAAATGAGATAATATTATTTAATTAAAAGAGAGATTTTAATTAAAAAGATTATATTATTTAATTTAATTAAAAGGGACACTTTCTTTAACAAATACCCTGGGATCTCCTCTACTTTTTTGCAAAAACATGTCTCTGCTTTTTCGCGAACGCTTGCGCACTCAGGTCTTACCGTTCACAGTCGAATCGTTGGATCATCAGTTGCGGTTCTTTTCCAAAACAAAGTATGCAAATGAAAAATTCAAAATCGATGGATATTGTATGTGCTCTTTGGTCATGCCCCCGATTCAAGGAATTAATGAATGGAAAATTATCTCTGGATCCCATTTTCGGGCGAAGAATCTCTTAGCTAAACCCTTTGCAATCAAAATGGCAAATCATTTTTCAGCGCTGGCTCCTTCTTCCCCGAGAGCCTCCTCTAGGGCTTTCCCTCGAAAGAAGATTTGGCTTGTACAATTTTTACAAAGCACTAATTCCTCTAGATCTATGGATACTTCCCTATTGAAGGATGGAGTTTATTCCCTGCCTCACCGGAGGCATAATGGTCCTAATGTATCTCTGCTCCCATCGGGTATGGTTCACAATATTTCTAAGAAGCTTTCAGCCTCCTGCAAGCTAGCTGGGGCCAAGAGGTTGGAGCTAGGTACACATCATGACAGTTTGGGATCTATATCAAGTAAAATTTACTCCCCTCCCCATAGGCGACCCAAAGATTTAGAAAAAGTAACAAATGTTAGGAAAAACATTTTTCCACAAAAAATTGAAAATTATAAGGATTTTGTCTCTAACCCTAATCAGAGAAAAAATATTTTCATTAAAAATGATATGGTAGGTAGGATCCAAAATATGTGTGCAGAGTATGGCTTGTTTTGTAGATGGAATGGAATTGGGGCAAAGGCATGCACGATTACAGAATGGCTAACCAAACAATTGGATAATGAGGTATGTATTACTATTCTCCAAGAGAAGCTCTTGTATATAGATTGTTCCAATAGAAAATTGAAAATGAAACTTTTAAGGAAAGGTTACCCAAAATTTAGAAATATAGGGTTTTTTAATCTAGGATTGGTCCCCAATGTTTAACCTGGAAGACTTAGACCTTACGGTGGAAAAGATTGTATTTCTTAAAAATTTACCAATTGAACTATCTGATGATGAATCCCTTCGTGAAATAGGCAATGGACTAGGAAAATTCAAAGGTTTTATTGACTCAAAGAATGCGCATGTTGAAAAATCTATCATTGTTAGTATGAAACTTAACGATACCCTTAATGTGTCGATAGAAATCTCATACAAATCAAGCTCGGTCATTATAAACCCTAAAATTGTAGATTATGATTTTTAAGATAATGATCGTACCTTTGATAAATTTTCTAGGGCTAATCTGATCTAGATGGAGAATAAGGGTAAGAATATTTTGGCTCCTTCTCCAATCAGTAATGTTTATAAAAAACCTAATAATTCTGTGAAAATTGATGTAGATTTTCTCCCCTCTGGGGGTTTTGAGATTCTAAGCAAAACTGGAAATATGGATACTATTTTTGTTCCATGTAATACAAACTTATCTGTGGTTTCAGAGCTGAATCAACCTATCATTAATTTTTGTCCCAAAAGTAACCAATATCTTGATACCCACGGTAATCAGAATGTAGCTATTAATTTAGAGAAAGCTAGCCTTAACACTGGTCCCCTCCCCACAGCCCCGTTATCTATTGAGGGTCCCTCCATTGATGTATGTGGAGTAAGTAAAGAATCTAAAAGATGGAAGGAGGAAGACAGGATTATCTTGGAATATGTGTGTGAGGATTTAGTGAAGGATCTTATGAAGAAATTTATAGAGAAAATATGTGACGAAGAAGAGCTCGTTCGTCAAAGGAAATTTTTAATATCAGAATTTTTAGCACCTGATTCCCCTTTAACTCTTCAAGAATTACAAAAAATTTTGGTAGTAGATGCTCAATCAAAGGAGAAGGACAATATGACCCTAGGCATTGCATCTTCCCTTCCAAGTAAAGTTTTTCCAGATTGGATTATAAAGAAACGTGGTAGGAAATCTGCCCAAGAGCTAAGGTTGTTAGCTGGGGAAGCTACGGGACAAGTTAAACTCATTGAGATATTCAATGTAGGGAAGGGGAAGTTCCTTCCCAGGATAACATGAATGTCCTAACCTGGAATGTTAGGGGCTTAAATGTCCCTAAAAAACAATGGATTCTATCCCGCTGCATCACTAACACTAAATCAGACATAATTCTACTTAGAGAAACTAAATTTGACCAGTTAGGACTTCAAAAATTGAATAAGAAACTAGGGGTAAAAGAAATATGGGGTGTTCCTGCAGCAGGGGCCTCAAGTGGTCTAGGTATTATTTGGGACCTAAGATCTAGTACATTGACAGAATTAGAAGATCATCCCAACTGGTGATGTGGTTTGATTAAGAGTCTCTGCTCTGACTTAAAATTTTACATAATAAATGTATATATCCCTATACAAAATATAGATAAAGTAATAGTTTGGAATGAAATTGAACTGAAAATGTATGAATTTGGACAAGACATAGTCATCATTGGAGGGGATTTCAATATGATAACAAAACCGTCAGAAAAGAGGGGGGGTTCAGGCCATCTCTCCATAGTTGCTAGGGACTTTAACGATTGGATTAATAGAAATAATCTATTAGATGTTGAGACTTCATATGAGCAATTTACCTGGAACAATAGACGAAAGGGCTTCAGTTTTATTGTAGAAAAACTAGATAGGTTCTTTCTTAAGAATAATTTTATCGAGCTCCCTTTTACTTTATCAGCTAAAGTATTACCCATTTCTGGTTCTAACCATTTCCCTGTTGAATTACAAATCCTTAGGGATAAAAGCCCTGAAAATTGTCCTTTCAAATTTGAACAGATGTGGCTAAAAGAGGAAGGTTTCTTAGAAATGGTTGAAAAATGGTGGATGGAGACTGATGTCTCAGGCTTTAAACTATTTCAAGTAGTTAATAAACTAAAAATTATTAAGATTAAACTGAAAGAATGGAATAAATCAAATTTTGGCAACATTTTTGAAACAAAAATTAATATTGAAGATCAATTAAAGACCATTAATACTCAAGTTTTAGAGACTGGTATGGATATTAGTTTATATGAAGAAGAAGAAAAATTATTAAAAAATTATGAAGAGGTGTTAGCAAAGGAAGAGGTTTTCTGGAGATAGAAATCTAGAGAAACATGGTTAGCTGAGGGAGTTAAAAACACCAAGTTCTTCCATAACAGTACTAAGCAAAGAAGATGTAATAATAGGATTACTACAATTATGGATAATAATAACATTTTAATTGAGGATCCTAAAGGAATAGCTAATGAGGTTGTTAATTATTTCAAAGAGATTTATCAAATGAATGGAGTTCCAAATATAGAGAATCAAAATAGTATCTTAGAAAATATTCCAAAGATTATCTCCAAAGACCAAAATAAGATGCTTCTAGCCAGATTTTGAAAGAAGAAGTAGAAAATATCCTTAATAAGATGAATCTAGACAAATCCCCAGGCCCTGATGGCTTACCTACCTATTTTTTCCAGAAATGTTGGAGTTTCATAGCTGATGAAGTAACAACGACCTTGGACGGGATTAGGAATTCGGGGAATATATTAAAAGAGGTTAACAATACTTTAATTTCTCTAATACCTAAAAAAGCAAAACTAGAAGACTTTAATGATTTCAGACCAATTGCTCTATGTAATACCTTATATAAACTTTTCTCTAAAACAAAGGCCAATAGACTTCAAAAACTCCTACCATACATAATAAGTGAGGAACGGTCGGGGTTTGTCCCAGGAAGATCAATCTATGATGGGGTAATTATTGCAACCAAGGCAATTCACTCTGTTAAAATCAACAAGAAACTGAGTATGCTGATTAAGTTAGATATAAAAAAGGCCTATGATAAAGTTGATTGGTTGTTCCTCCAGAAATGCTTGCGTGCTTTTGGATTTGAGGAGAATTGGGTAAAACTTATCTTCACATGTATTTCTTCCCCTAAGTTCTCAATCCTTGTTAATGGCTCCCCTCAAAGTTTCTTTGGGATATCTAGAGGAATTCACCAAGGCGACCCTATTTCTCCTTTTCTTTTCATCATTATGGCCGAAGCATTAGGTCGGGCCATTAACAAATCTAAAATGAATGAGGCAATCCAGGGTATTCAGATTACCAGCAATGTTGAATCAACAACCCATCAACAATTTGTTGATGATACGATGATATATGTGAACAACTCCATCTCAGAGGATAAAGGTTTCAAACATATTTTAGATTTATACGCTTCAACCTTAGGACAGGAAATTAATAAGGAAAAATCTGAGATTTTTTTCTTTAACACTACTCCATCGATTGAACAAGGTATTATGGACATTCTAGATTTCAAAAAAGGGACTCTTCCACGTAAATATTTAGGCCTGTATTTGGACCTAGGTTCTAAATCTTCTGCATCCTAGAATCACACTATAGAGAAAATCAAAGGAAGAATGTCCTCATGGAAAGGAAAATGGTTATCTTCGGTAGGGAAAGCTATTATGATCCAATCTATCCTATTGGAAATCCCTCTCTACAAATTTGCATGCCTTAACCTTCCTGTCAATCAAAGAAATGAACTTAATAAGATGCTGTGAACATTTTTCTGGCAAGGCTCTGAGAAAAAAAAAAATTGCCCTTTTACCCTGGGAGAAGGTTTGTAGGCCAAAACATGAAGGAGGAGCAGGTATCAGAGACCTTAAATTCTAGAGTAAGGCTTTTGGGGTGAAATTAGTATGGAGAATGTTTAGTAATCCTAACCTTAAATGGGCAAAATTTTTATCTCATAAATATCTAAATCAACCTATACCTATTAATATATTTCATGAGACAAATCCTCTCAAGGGTTCTAGAATCTGGAACTATATACTAGATTGTAGAAATATCATTCAAGATAGGCTCACCTCGGACCTCGGTCAGGGGGATGAAGCCTTGTTTTGGTCTGACTCTTGGGGTGGGCATCAAGCTATTGATCAATTAGGACAATGGATGGAATCAAAGTGCATCCTTGAAACTAACTGGGGCTGTAAGGTTAAAGATTACATTGTCTATGATTCTAATCCCTTAAATAGGTGGAAATGGAAAGATAGAGGTGGTACGCTTCTCCCAAGTGTAGAAGAAGATAGGATAAAAAAGATCTTGGAAGCTAGGAAACTTAGGATGCTCTCAAAATAGGATAAATTGATTTGGGATGGCAATAAATCTGGGATATATAAAATCAAAGATGGTTACAATTATCTCAGATCAAAAATTAATATCCCAAAAGTGAACCTTCCTTACAAATAATTTTGGAGTAAAGATACCTTACCTAAAGCTGGATTTTTTGCATGGTTAGTTTGGCATAGGAGAATTCTAACTACAGACAAGTTTTAGAGAATGGGCTTTATGGGCCCAAGTAGGTGTGTTTTATGTGAAAAATAGGAGGAAAGCATTGACCATCTTCTTTTGGCTTGTCCTTTTTCAAAGAATATTTGGGACTGGCTTTGCAAGAAACTAAATTGGATATCTGCTTTTCCATATTCTATTTCTGAATTCCTTCTCTCATGGCCTCTATTAAACAAAGATAGCATTTATAGTTTATTATGGTCCTTGGCTCCTCCTATTGTATTATGGGAGATTTGGAAAGAGAGGAATAGATGAATTTTTCAGGACTCCAAAATGGACTCCTTTAGTCTCATCAATAAAATTGAAAGTTCCATAATAGAAGTTACTAATAATAAAATCTTTCTTAGAAACAAAAAGGAAGCAACGATGACTCTCTGGAATGAGAGAACCAGAAATAATTGGTTAGGATTAAAACTCCCCCCTTTCATTGGTTAGGGACCAAATAAGGACTCTATTAAAAAGAAATCCTGTAAATTTTTTCCACCTACTGAAGGGTGGTATAAACTAATTTTTGATGGGGCATCAAGAGGTAATCTTGGACTAGCCGGGATTGGTTGCACTATTCATAATTCAGAGAGAGTTTAAATAGCTAAGAGTAGTAGATTTATTGGAAGGGAAACTAACAATTGGATGGAATTGGAAGCCTTGATTGATGGCTTATCCCTTAGTAAAAAACTTAATATCAATAACTTAGCTATAGAAGGAGATTTTGCTATAATAATTAATGCACATAGGAAAGGCTCTCTCATGAACTAGAGATTGGACTCTCTCCTTTCACACATGCTTCTCTTGAGTAAATCCTTTGATAAAATTACTATAAACCATATTTATAGGGAGGGAAATGGACATGCAGATGAGCTAGCTAACTTAGCTATTGACAACTACATAGCTAGTAAGCATAATCAAGCTTAACTGGAAGCTCTTATAAGTTTCTATCCTTCCTTCTGTCTAAATATGTGTAAACAGATGCATGTATATATGTATATAAGTATATATGTATACATGTATTTATATGTATATATAGTTCACTTCACTTATATATATCCATAAATATCCATTCATATAAAGATCCATGCTTGATGGGTAGCTTCTTAGTTCCTATCCTTCCTTCATTTAATATGTATAAACAGGAACATGTATATATATA
>MU224111.1:894333-923032 GCA_018584345.1 Thuja plicata
TTATGTGTTATGAATGATTATATTTTCATGCTTGCAGTAGATTAGATGAATGAATGGTCAAAGTATATACATGTGCAGAAATGTCTTAAAAGTTTTAAGAGTTACTGATTCACCCCTCCCCTCTCAGTAACTTGGTTAGTCTTGATTATTTCCAACAAGAGAATCCACGCATACACGAAACTGATCAGACAACAGTGTCACTACAGCAGTTCATTTTTGATATAGTGCATATCAACATTCAGAGGGTTGTAGCCTTCATATTATTTGGGCAGTGAGCCATCCACCCTAACAGGGTTATTGTAAAAGAATCTTAACAGGGTCAGACCTTTAACAAGGTCATTGTACTCAATTTGTAAATACTACTTCTAACAGGGCAAAGGAACTTTAATAGTTTCATTATACCTAGTACAATATTTTGTGGGTACTAATCACCACCGGAGTTTTCCTCTGATCAAGGTTCTCCATACTCATATCTTGTGTTATGTGTTCTTGTGTTATGATGCTTTGAATGCACATTTGATATATGTTTAATTGGCTAAAATATAAATAATTGATAAACACTGATTCACCCCCCCTCTCAGTGTTTCTAACAATCTTAACATTTGTCTTCTTGCTCTAAGACTTGCTCTCAAACTAAGAACATACAAAAAGAATATATACAAGAGACCAACAAAGAAGTTGGCAATCAAAACCCAAAGGAGAGACCCAGATTTAGGTCCACACAGATCCCAAGATAGATCCCAAATAAATCCATCCATGAAAATTACATGAAGAAGTTAGCCAGCAGCTCCAACTCCCAAAATAAACCAACTCAGCAAAGCATGGCCGAGCAACAAAAAAATAGGCCAAAGAAGGGCTGAGAAACATAAGAAAACTAGCACGATTGAGAAACTCGATAGGCATGCTAAGCAACAGATGCTGAGAGAAGAAAACTATCTGAAATTCACGTAACATATTTTTAGATGAGCATGATTGCCAAAGACCCAAGATGCTCCTGCATTAGACACCTAGGGTTGAAAAGAAATGATTCCCCAAATCATGTATCAGGTCAAACCTAAAATGAATCCAACTTAGATTGAGAAATCCAAGATGAGTCCTCAATCAGCCTATTTTTCCACTTTACCAGATACTCCATGTATTCCTTTCCTCTAGTGCTTCTGCAAATCTCTATTTCAAGATCTTCTAAACTTCCTTCATCTGCTTCTTAGGATAGTCACTTGGTACTATTACTTCTTCATCAAGTTCATGATATTCATATAAGTCTAAAATACTGAAAATAGGTGGTATATCCATGTCATCAGGTAATTCAACTTCATAAGCATTTCCACTATCAAACCTTCTCAGTATTTTACAAGGACCAAATTTCTTCATCTTCAGTTTCCCATATGTTCCAATAGGAAATATTCCTTTCTTTAAATGAACCATCACAACATCACCAATTTCAAATGTCTTATGCCTTCTTGATCTATCTGCATCATCTTTGTATTTCTGATTACTTTTCTCCAGCTTTTTCTTCACATCCTCATGCAATGTCTTCATGAATTCTACAAATTTCTCTACTTCAACAATTCTTTTCTCTTCACCAAAAATGTCTCTTAAATCTGATATACCTCTAGGTTGAGTGCCATTAACAATCTCAAAAGGTGTCTTTCCAGTACTTCTATTTACTGAACTATTGTATGCAAACTCTGCTTGTGCCAACATCAAATCCCAATTTCCTGGTGTGTCTCCAACTAAACATCTCAACAAGTTACCCAAACTTCTGTTCACAACCTCCGTTTGTCCATCAGTCTGTGGGTGAAATGTAGAACTATATTTCAACTCAGTATCCAACTTCTTCCAAAGTGTTCTCCAAAAATAACTCACAAACTTACTGTCTCTATCAGAGATAATACTCTTTGGTAATCCATGCAATCTGACAATCTCCTTAAAGAAAAGATCTGCTATATGCACTGCATCTGATGTTTTCTTACATGGTATGAAATGTGTCATTTTAGAAAATCTATCCACAATAACAAATATAGAATCATTAACTCTTGATGTCCTCGGAAGTCCAAGAACAAATTCCATGCTAATATCACTCCAAGGTTTCTTAGGAACAGTAATAGGTGTATACAAATCAGTGTTCTGACTTACTCCCTTTGCAACTTGATAGACTCCACAACTTCTCACAAATTTATGAACATCCTTATACAACTGAGGCCAAAAATACCTCTCCTTCAACAAAGTCAATGTTTTAGCAATACCAAAATGTCCAGCCAATCCACTACTATGTTTCTCCTTAATCAAATTAGTTCCAGGGATAACTTTAAGAAACCCCCCTCTAGAAAAATATATAAAATCCTGGCGAATCTTTCATTTTATTTTTTAAAAAATTAATTCCTATTGGCGAATCTCTCAATTTTTTGGGAAAACAAATTATTTGTATTAGCGAATATTTTCTAGTCACAATTTTTTTCTAGAAAATATTGGCGAATCTCAAGCAATAACCAAAATTTCATTAATGACTATGGAAAATAATTATATTTAAAGAAAAAAGAGTTCTTATAGAAAATTATTAGGCTATCTATGAAAATATTTGATGGGTTTAAGGCAACTCTATAGTATCTAGTTGCTAATATAATCAAATAATCCTCATTGTATTGTGTGAGATGAATGTATCATTATTTTTATTATTATAATAGGACCCAAAATTTCTTCAGTGTCATTGATTTATCAACAATCCAAAGGAAATCTTAGCCCCGATAGGCATTACAAATAAGATAGTAACATTTTTGCCTCATGGTATATAATGAAGATCACTAGATTATATTTTAAATCAATAATGACAACTAATATTGGTGACACAACCCTACTATAACTAAGAGTTATGATATATTAATGGTGAATTAATTTAAATTTCTATAATAACTGATAAAATTTAGGCGAATTGAATCTAACCATCTATCAAATATTAGGCGAATATTTGAGTTCAAATTTTTAATAAAATAAATTATTTGGCGATTTAAATATTTCAAAAATAAAATTTTGTAAAAGTTTGGCAATTTAGGTCACCTTAAATCTTGAAATATTAGCCAAATTTGGATTCTCAAATTTCAAAAATTAGACAATTGGTGAATATTAGCCAATTGGTGAATATTAGCCACTAAAAAAATCACTGATTAGTTCTCATTGATCCTCTTGGTATGCACAACTAAATACCTTTAAACAACATATCTTCCTGAATGAAATAATCTTCATACTTACTTGATTTATTTGTATTAGGTTCTCTGCATACTCTCCACTGCTCTAAAAAATCAGGATCATCTTCATACAAATGCTTCATGTCATCAAAGGCAACAACTTCAATTCTCATTTCAGTCAACAAAGATCTTCTTCTACTCAATGCATCAACAACTCTATTAGAAACTCCACTCATATGCTTAATCACAAATGTGAAACTCTACAAATATTCTACCCATTTCATATGTCTTTGATTCAACTTGTTTTGACTACCCAAATATTGTAAAGCCTTATGATTAGTATACAACACAAATTCATTTGGCATCAAGTAATGTCTCCATTTCTTCATAGTTTGCAGAATAGCATAGAATTCTTGATCATAGACAAAATATTTTCCCTTTGCATCATTCAAATTTTCACTAAAGAAAGCAACAGGCTTACCTTCTTGAGTCAACACAGCTCCAAATGCACTTCCACTTGCATCACATTCAACTTGAAATACTTTATTGAAATCAGGTAATGCCAACACAGGTATTTCAGCAACTTTCAACTTTAAAGCTTCTAAACTCTTATCAGCTCCATGTGTCCATTTGAATTCTCTTTTGTCTCCTCTCATTTTTTCATTCATAGCATTACAAATAGAACTAAAATTTCTGATAAACTTCCTGAAAAAACTTGCCAATCCATGGAATGATCTTACCTCTGTAACATTCTCAGGTGTATGCCAATTCAATATAACTTCAACCTTCTCTAGATCCATCTTCAAACCATCAGTTGAAATCACAAATCCCAAATACACAAGCTCTTCTTTCATGAAGGAACATTTCTTTAGATATATCAACAACTTTTCTTCTTTTAATCTCTGCAACACTTGTCTTATATGCATCAGATGTTCTTCTACGGTCTTACTGAATATTAGAATGTCATCCAAATATACAATCACATACTTATTCAAGAATTTATTTATAACTTCATTCATCAGCCTCATAAATGTACTTGGTGCATTAGTTAAACCAAAAGGCATAACCAACCACTCATACAAACCTCCTTTGTCTTGAAAGCAGTCTTCCATTCATCTCCTTCTCTGATTTTGATCTGATGATATCCACTTTTCAAATCAATTTTGGTAAAATACTTTGCTCCACTTAAACAATCCATTATATCATCCATCCTCGGTATAGAAAACCTATACTTCACTCTAATCTTGTTGACTACTCTAGAATCGGTACACATTCTCCATTCTTCTTAGGTGCCAACATAGTAGGTACTGGACAAGGACTCAAACTTTCTTGGATCAAACCTTTGTTCAACAATTCATGAACTTGTCGATTGAGATCTTCATTTTCAGTAGGTGTCAACCTATGTGGTTCTTTATTTGGTAAACTCGCTCTACGAATTAGATCCATGCAATGACTGATATCTCTAATTGGTGGCAAACCATTAGGTACATTATCTGAAATTATCTCCTTGTATTCTGTGAGCAACTTTCCAACTTCTGCAGGAATGTCATCTTCTGTATTCTTACATGGTTTGTTAGGAATCAAAGCATAACAAACATCATTTCTTTTTAGATCCTTAACAAACTGCCTACCTTCCATCAGACAAACTTTCACAGATGTACATAACTCATCAGTAGATTCTTCAATCAAAGGCAACAAAATTTGCTTCTTCCCATCAACCCAAATAGAATATCTATTCAACCTTCCATCATGTATAGCATGTCTATCATACTACCAAGGTCTACCCAGCAAAATATGACAACAATCCATTGGCATAATATCACATAACAGCTTATCATAGTACTTTCCAATTTTCAGATTCACAAAACATTGTTCACTCACCATTAATGTATGCTCATCCTTGATCCATGAGATCTTGTAGGTTTTTGGATGTTTTATCCTCTCCAACTACAAATTTGCAACCATTTCCTCAAATGCCAGATTCTCTGAACTTCCACTATCAACAATGACTTTCCAAACTTTATCTGTAACTCTACATCTGGTTTTGAACAAACTTTCCTGATTGGATCTTGCTTATCCTTCTCACTCCATAGTATCCTTCGGATCATGAAATTTTTAGGTTCATTGGATGTTTCCTCTTGCACTAAAGAATTTCTGCTACTACTACCACCTTTCTTGCTTGCATGTGTACACTCAAAGGATTTATGTCCTTCTTCACCACAATTGCAACAAGTTACTTGGAACCCTCTTCTATTATATCCACCTCTAGAACAATTGCCTCTTCCTCGGTATGAATTTCCACCTTTCCATTCAGTCTCTCCTTTGTCTTGAGATGTGCCCAGATTTGACTTGTCTAGTTCATATCTACTATTTTCACCATGAGATCTTCCTCTTCCCCTAGGGATTCTACCACCTCTGCCTCTTTGTCTTTGTTCATATCTTCTATTCAACTTTTCTTCATCTTTTAGGTCAAATTGGTGTGCCTCTTCAATGCTTTCCATCTTGACCAAACTGATTTCATCTTGTATGGAACTTCTCAAGCCATTCAGGTATCTTGCAAATCTTTCCACTTCATCTTCAACATGTCTAGATCTGATGTCTAACCTGTAGAATTCCTCAATATAGTCCTTGACTTATTTGTCCTTCTTCTTCAAACTTTGCATTCACCAGATTAGGTTAATCTAATAATCACAAGGTAGAAATTTGCCTTTCAATTTGTTAACCATCTTATCCTATACCTTGATTTTGTCTTTTCCTTTCTTCTTTCTATCCAAATGCAGATGTTCCCACCATAAGGATGCATGACCTTTCAGTTTTGTGCTTGCAATCTTGACCTTTTTGTCTTCCGCAACATTCTCATATTCAAAATATTTTTCCATTTCAGTTATCCAATCAATCAATTCATCAAAATCCAATTTCCCACTGTACTCAGGAGGATTGAATTGAGGTGTGGATTTCAAACTTGTCAAGGCTCTCAGGAATCTCTCTTCTTCCTAGTCCATCATAGGTGCAGGTGCAGCTTCACCTTGAACCTCTTCAAATTCATCATCACTAACATCTTCAAGATGTCTTCCTCTACACTAGGCTGTTTCAATAGCTTCCAATCTTCCAGCCATCTGTCTAAGCATATTAGCTAGACCTTGATCAACATTTCCTCTCCCATGAACCATCTTGAAACTCTCTGCAATTGTAGGTCAGATCACAACCTGCCACCCTACAACAAATATCTTTAGAGTATACAAGAAGGAACCATGGATCTCAACTCACTCTGATACCACCTGACGCAAGGAGGAAGGAGACGGGGCCTAGGGCACACCCAAATCCTTACAACTTGCGGAAACAATGTGGAAACTAACACAACAACATAGTGAGTGAAGAGAAATGCAGAAATCTTTTCATTAATAATTCAAATTGAATACATGCCAAGCTGTAAGGCCTTCTTGGTTACAGCCATATACAAAAGAATGTATTACAAATGATCTTCTTACACACATCTCAGATCTTCAATATCTTAACATTTTTCTTCTTACTCTAAGACTTGCTCTCAAACTAAGAACATACAAAAAGAATATATACAAGAAAGCAACAAAGAAGTCGGTGCTCAAAACCCAAAGGAGAGACCCAGATTTAGGTCCACATGGATCCCAAGATAGATCCCAAATAAATCCAGCCATGAAAATTACATGATGAAGTTGGCCAGCAGCTCCATCTCCCAAAATAAACCAACTCAGCAAAGCATGGCTAAGAAATAGAGCACTTGGCCAAAGAAGGGCCGAGCAACAGAAGAAAACCAACACGACCGAGCAACTCGATAGGCATGCCGAGCAACAGATGCCGAGAGACAAAAAACTAACTGAAATGCACGTAACATATTTTTGGATGAGTAGGATTTCCAAAGACCCAAGATGCTCCTGCATCATTAATACATGAAATGAATTTAGAAGAAAATAGATGATTAATTAATGATTTAAAAACCATTAACTAATAGATGAAAATTAGTGTTTTTAAAGTCAAGTCGCAAGTCTGTCCATTTTAGGGTGTCTACAAGGGTATATCTTCTACCTTGAGTATCTTAATATGTCAGTTTACATACTTTCTAAATAGGACAAGACTTGAAAAGTCTTATTGTGGGTAAGAGGCAGAATGTAAGGCAATAATTCATGACAAATGGTTGGATGACAATGAAAAAAACTTTGTAAAAAATACTAAGTCATTATATCAAAATAAGTTCAAAAAAGATGTTAGAGATGTAATCAGTAAGGTCACACGACTTCCAAAGACATAACATTGGAACCCTAGATGTATGGAGTAATCAATTTTATGTTCAATAGTGAATACCACATGCATTGGTCTCAAGAAACAAGTGATAGTTGCATTAGAAAATGCACACTCCTAGGACAATTTTTTCCGGTGTGGGAAAACATGGCAAAAGTAAACAATATACATAGGAAAGTGAAATGGAGAGTATAGTGCATTAAAATTCATGTTACAATTAGTGGAGGATGAAAAACACGTCGTGTTGTCCATAAATACATAATATTTTATTTAACCAGGAACATTATATCAACAACAAGATCATATTTCAATCCTAAAAATATATTACATGAGGAAATAAAACTTGGGTACACATCTCATTGTTTCAAACATATATGGTATTCATATGATGAATATTAGTAATTGGGGTGAACACTGATAAACAAGTCGAGTCTTCAAATGCTCTGTATTGTTTGTTTCTATTATTAATGTTTCTTTTGTGGCTTAGAAATGTTAGCATATGAACATACATAATAAATAATTACTAGAGGTATGAAAAAAATGCATGTAACCAAGATACAAATACTACATTTACAATAAGTCTATGAAGCATATTATTTATGCATACATTGAACTAATAAATATTAGTAGCACAACTAGGCACTTAAGTTCGTCAATTATTTATTTATATGTGCTTGAAATATTTATTTAGGGTTTATCTTACATGCAATGTAGTAGGCATACAAACACGTCGCATTGTCTTATTAGATATGTTGTTCATTATACATTTGCGGGTGGTGCAAAAGGAATATTTTTGTGTAATTTGGATATAGTTATACTATTTTTTGTAATATTTGAAATCTATGTCTACGTGTAGACATGGTCATCTTGATTTTACGAACCATCCACATAAACATGTCACGTTGTCAAATGTTTGGACATGTCGAACACTCCAAAAAAAAATAACATCTATCGTTCAAATGCAATTCAAACTATTAATACTTTATGAAATAATTTAGATTGCTCCATTATTTGTTGATATGTGATGGAATGCTTTATTTACAATTTGTCTCACACGTGACTTAGCATCCATAGAAACGTGTTGTTTTCTGTAAGTGTTTTCCCTAACCCCCCTCACGTCAATCTAATATTAGTGGATCTCTATTCCAATGTCATTTTTTTAGTACCCTTGTTGTATGAAGGACCATTTTTAATTGAGTATACTCATTTCTCTCCCATCCATAATGTTCGTTTCTGATTGTAGTGAACAAAAGTTTCATTTAGTTGATCGACCACATATACACATCATGGTGTCTAATTTTATGGACAGTGGATGAGATACCAACACGTCGTATAAAATCCTATTAATAATAAAATCCCCCAGGTTTCACCCCAATTCCATGACATATACTGCCAACTAGTAGCAGACCCCTTGATAGAAATCTCTTATCCTCCAATAGTTGTGATCAAAATGAGGTAAAAAGAAACAAACTCCATAGTCTTTCCCAGCCGTTTTCCTCCTACATCAAATTGGAATCTTTCAAAAATAGTAAAAATATATCCATCAAGTATAAAAAAAACTCATGGAGGTATCCCTTAAAGAAAATGTGGCCTCATTGATCATAATGGTTTCATGATAAGAAAACTTTAAAAACTTCCAAGAAATTACAATTGGTAGGTATTAAAAACAAATACAACAACCTTTATTCTCATCCTCCATGGCTATGATAAAATGAGGGCTTTAGAAAGGTATGGACGTCCAAAAAACCATAGTAAGATTTGAAATCTTTCAAAAAAATACAATTTGGTAGGTATAACACCGATTCAACAACCTTTTACAACCTTTTACTACTATTATCCACTTTAAAGTCTTTTCTTGTTGTTAGCTTGATGTCAGCTGGTGTGAAAATTTGAGAAGTCTGTATAAATCTCCAGATGATCTAGCAAAGGAGCATTCAATTCTGGTACTGGTTCATATCATGATGCATTTAGTTTTTAAAAAATATTTACATATTTTTAAAATTCATTGGGTGGGAAAGAAAGTTTTAAAAATATCTCGTGTTTAAAAAGCAACTGTTGTTAACAGAGTTTCCATCTATTGTTTTATTATTGTGTGAAATAATTTTAAAAATATAATATTATCTAATATTAAACATATTTAGAGCATTTAAAAGTCCAATAAAAATTCTTGATGGTCCCTACTATTAAATTATTTATCAAAATATCTATGGGAGCAACAGGAATTCTATGGATGGAGAAAAGATTAGAGATTTGAAATCCTAGGGCTTGGTGCACATATTGAAGGGTAGTTCCCAGAGTACAAGAGGGGGAGGCTAAACCTCCTCTATAGGTTTGGATTTTTTGTAAGCGTTCTTCTCACCCCTTTGTGCTTTTCATTTTCTTTCCTTTCATTTTTACTTGTGCTTTGTGGCTTTGTCTTTGCTTAAGTCTCTCGGCTCTCTTAAGAATTTATGAAGAGGCATGCAATATCGAACGAGTATGAGTGATTAGATGGGATAGGGTATGACTCCTCCCATCACCCTTCCAAATGGAAAAAGTTTGAAAAATAGCTAGGTTTCTTCTATGACCAAATTTTGTGCTCTCATAGAAAGAGATAATGGACAAAAGGAAGAAGACAATGAAGGATAATGTAAGGATCATTTGACTCCCATTTAAACCCTCACCATTATACCTAACCAAGAAAAAGATTGAAGTTATTTATTCTAAGCATACAATGTTAATAAATGTGGTTGTGTTCCTTGCAGTTGTGGACTCTTCTAAAATCCCTTCTCACAAATTTATTGATGATTGGATAGTCAGTATGTGTTGGTGTAATTAATTATCCACCTAATTACACTTTACTTAATTTTACTTAGGACAATGCATACATAGTAGTTTCCATATGAGACACTTACAAGTTTGCGCACTTAGCTGCACATGGTGTAGGAGAAATTTCACTTTAAGTGGTGATAGTTGTTATCATATTTCATGTACATTATCTCCACCTTTAGTGCACTTATCACATTAGCATCCTCCACATGTTGCACGTACTTCATTGCATAATGGAGGAAGATCCACCTTCGGTGGACAAGTGATTCCACCTTGTGTGGGCGAAAAGGTATCTCTTGTTTATCATGGTCTCACATTGCCTTGCCTATATAAGCAGACACACCTACATTGTAATCAATCCAATATCATATGTTTTGTAGTTCATCTTAGCATTTTGTATATTAATGAGAATACAATTTATTTTTGTCCACACTTTATCTCTCTCTTTAGTGCTATTCATTGACCTCTAGATCTTAGGTTGTTGTTGTTATCGAAAAATTCTTACATTGTATCAGAGTCTTTGGAGTGCCATTAGATAGCCTACTTGGAGAGATCTTGGTGTAATTTGGAGTTTTGCAAATTTGTGGCTTTCTATTGCAAGTCAATATTGGAGTTTGTTGGGTCAAATCTATGAACACCATCGGATTCAAAAGGTTGTTTTCAGTCAAAATCACCTTTTGTTTCGCTCAAATTCGACACCGGAGGCCAAATCGAGAGTTGTTTAAAGGTGGAGGGTAGTTACCAATCCCAAGAGTGACCTACATTTTTGGAGCACTTGGGTCCCAAAGAATAGTTGCCATCATGCTTAAGACGTCTAAAAACTCCATAATCAACAGTTTATTTTCCGAAACCGGAGCTCGGGACCCCGAGTTGAAAATAAAATCCCTTCCTCGGCTGTTGTACGGACATTTGCACAGGTACAATTTTATTTTTAATTAAAAAGTTTTCCTTTTAAATTTAAAAAAATAAATATTTTAAATAAATAGTGAACTTTTTTTCTGAATTTGTTCTTTTAAAAGAATGGATTTTTTGCGATCTACGAACTTAGCAGGTACCCGATAAGTTACCTTCCATGGCAACCCTTGTCGAGCCCTGTTGTGGTACACAATTTGTAGGGGTGGCCTTTGATCATGACTAGGGTGGGCCGCTGTCAGCTCCCCCCTGTGCATATTTAAATTTTTTTTAATGTATTTTAATAAAAATGTTCATTTTAATATGTTTGCTTATTTATTTTTTTTGGTTTTTTTAAAAAAAATTAAAAATTAATGTTCTTTAATGGATTTTTTTCATGAAATTTTTAAAAAAAAAAAAAATTTCTTTATTACTATTCAATAAAGTTTCTTTTCAAACATTTGAAGAAAACTATTGTGTTTTATCTTTTTTTAATACAAAAATTTGAGTGAATTTTTTAATAATTTTTTTTTGGTTTTTTAATAAATGTCTTTAAAACTTTGAGTTTTTTGAAAATAAAATTTTAAATAACTACGTAAAATTGGCAATACAATTTAATTTGGTCCACCTTATACCTGTTTGTAGCATTCTCCAATTGACAGCCAGGGCGGGTAATTTTCCTCAACATTTTTATGGCGACATCATCCAACTAGTGAGCACATTTTCTACAGTATTTTACATGATCATTCTTGGTTGCATCATCTTCATGTTTCCAGCTTTGCATTGTCATTTCATGTTGTATGCTCTTGCAAGAATTGTGTTGTATGCACACTATCATAATGTGTCACACCTCTTTGTACTTTGTCATTGATGACATATTTGATGTAATCCTCCTGTACTTGCATTAGGAATTATCTTGTGTGACTTGGTGGATGGCTCTAGAGGAGATTTAGATTGTACACATTTCTTGTTGGTGATGCATGGCTCCATTTAAGACATTCAATTGTACCAATATGTTGTTTTTGAGTATCCAGTTGATTCTTACACAGATGTCTCCATGCCTGATCTTCATCACATTGCAATGAGTGATTCATCGGTCATTCTACATCAACATCAGTACCTAGGTTTTTCACACTTTGACATTCTTGGTGCAACATTAACTCTATTTTATTCCTATGGAGGAGCATTGGTCATCATCTTCGACCATATTTGTAGGAGATTCGACATTGAGGAGGGCTACTTGGTCTCTCTTCTTCTCTCTTATTGGGGGAACTTTTTCCTCACATGGGGTTTTGTCCTTCTCATACTTTTTTTAGATTTCTTTTATATATTCATCTCTCTTTTAGGAGGGAGTTTTATCTGACTGGGATTTCTCCCTTTCTCCGCTTTGTGAGATATTGCATTTGCATTGTACATTGGTACCTAGGTAAATGCACAACTTAGATGGTGTGCAAAAAAGTGGCCACCATGTCAAAAAAAATTCAAAAAATCAATAACCCGATCAGGTTATGGCTTGTTGAATATTCAGCCTAACTTCTACAAAACCTGAATGTGTTTTTAAAAGCTAAAACCAACCTATAGTCTTATAAACTCGATCAATTTTTTATAATAGACAAAACTCTATCGTGTTATGTAAAACTTAAAAGTTTTGAAGCCTGTATTAAAACCCTCATTTCAAGTCACTAAAAATAGACTTGGAACAGAGTGAGGAGGCAAATGCGACCATAACCCAATCATGTTTCATTAAACCTTGCATTTTTTAGTATTTCCAACTTAAATTCACAATGTCACATCATCAGAGAGGTAAGAAATCTATATTTTACTGTTTTTTGTTTCAAATTGAATTGTAATAGGGGTTTTGAATTGATTTTTTTTAATTAATTTCATGTCAGATTCTCAAAACATTGCTTGACAACAAAATAGACAATAATAGCATGTTCCTAAACTACAACTGTAATGACCTAAAAATGGTCATCTGAACCCTAAACCTCCAATCTTGATCTCCTATCAAGAAAACCCTAATCTTGATCATCCTAAGTCCTAGACCTAAAGGCAATTCAACATCTTCAGTCTGATTTGACCTGAACTCTAGGTCCCAATCTATCATCGCACGTGATTAATTAATTAATTCCTAAAATCATAATACATTGGCAAATAAACCTTAAGTTGTTTATTTAATTGATATCTTAATATATCGATTAAATAAATTACTAATTGTCAATTAAAATTCAAAAAGGAAATAAATTAATAAATTTGAATTAAAATGCAATTAAAATCATTAAAATATTTAAAAATGCATCTTATATCATCATTTCAGTTGACTGAACATGAAAATAGAAACAAATATGTTCTATACAGTTAACTCAGTTCTTTCTGCTTCTCATTTTGGAAACAGTTCAGTTAACTGAAAACTGATTTGGAAGTTTCTAAAATGACTGATTTGTCAGTTCAGTCAACTGACTCTCTCAACCAATCATCTTTCATGCACATGGATTGTGCTTCTTAAAGTTCAATTTTGACCGTTCTTCAACTTTCAATATCAATCATCGATTCGAGAGAGGTTTTCTATAAAAGTGAGCTTCATTTCCTCACAAAAGACCCTGAATTTGTAAGTATTGTTATTATGCAATTTTTAGTTCTTAACATTGCTTAAGCATTTAACATTGTAGTATTTACATAAAAATGTGTTTACTTGTTTTAAATCTTTCAACTCATATCTAGGAATACTCATTTCATTTGGGTACTAAAACATATCTTAGCTAAATCCTGGATTAATTACTTTGCATTTTGCATATCATATAGCTTAATCATCATTCAAATCCTTTGTTTAGAATAGGTCTATAAACACTGGGTTTGCGATGACCTGAGAGAAAATATACACTCCTTCCTAATAGATGGAAATAAGTCAAATTTGGGTAATTTGTTTTTCTTTTCTTAGTTTCATGCTTTCATGGATTAGCCACACAATGACTTATTGAAGTGTGTGTCATAGGTAACAATAGCACAATTTCACATGCACAACAACCACCACTATACCCTCAAAATATTGCCCCTAAACAACAAGAAAACCCTCAAAATGATGTCCCTCAACAAGAAAATGCTCAAAATATCACCCCTCAACAACAACAACCTCAAAACCCTCTTCCTCCTTTATTAGAACTTGTACAAGACACACAAGAGGATCTTTTAAATCACCTATCACATAATACGTATCAAATTTCTCAAATAGTGCATACATTGAGATCCTCTGATTGTGAGCATCATTCATCCCTTTCCACAACCCTCTAATCAATGGCCAATTGTGCCAAGGATGTATCTATATAGGTTACTAAATGGGGCACATATAAGGATAGATGTCATGCATTCTATTCCAATGGCTTGGCATATGATGAGGTGAAAATAAAATCCATAAGCAAAGGTGATATATGTGCTCTTTTCACTGAACCTAAAACTAATGAGACCTTAGTCAAGATTTAAAGAGGCTTCCTATACATTGGTGTAATCATGTTGGGCTAAGAAATGCTTTTTGGGATAGGTGGTATATAGCCTTTGACCAACCACCTTGTAACAATTATGAGGTACCTTTGTATTTTTTGAGAAATTTATATTGTAAGTGTTTGCAAGAGTTACTTGGTAATTCATGGTATGTTGTCATTGATGGAAACTATATAATTTACTCTTGATCACTTTTAATATACTTTGCCTACCAAAATTTTTGGTGATGAAAATGGTTAAGTATGGAGAATAGTTCATGATACATGTTTAGAGATTGAGACAGTATAGACAGAGGTCAAAGTATCAGATCCTACGAAGCCGGAGATTAAGAGTAGACATCGTGTTATTTCTAACCCTATGATCACAAGTTTTAATGATGTTAGTTAATGGAGATATGATTCACTGAGTATCATGGTGAAAAATATTTATCTTAGGCGAGCCAGTTGCATATTGGATCAATCAGCGATCCTATTGGATTGATGATCTGATCGGTTGGATGGTAGATCAAGTTTGAGTCATCCTCCTACATGGTAAATTTTTATTGGTACAGGTTAGCATTGAGTTTTGATCGGTGTTTTTGCCTCAACGAGGTACATGTTTCATATTCTCTTAGTAGAGTTGACCCAGTTAATGTTATGGGGTTATGATCGAGTATATAAGATCAATTTTTTGATGAAAAGAGTAATGGATGTTGATGATATGTTATGCGAGTGATATTGATGTAAATATTGGTAGTTTATAATATCTTTGGAGCTTCATTGGTACTGTATTGGAATTATTGATGTTACCATTCAATTACTTTTGGGACTATAAGTCCTTTCTATATTGTAATATGTATTTGATTGATGAACTTGACTGAGGGCCAGATCAGTGTTTTGTAATTGAGCAATGTGTTCTAGGTTGTAATCTTGAATGCATGTGCATTCTCTTCATATGTACTTACACCTTTAACATGGTACTTATTACTACAATAATGAGATATTTGTGGGTATGATCCACATCATTTTTTCCCCTTAACTGGGTTTTCCTCAACAACATATCACATGGTGTTATGATGTTGATTTTATTTATCTTGTTCAGTTTACTTTTATTTATTTGTGGAATTAAGTTTTTTTTTGGTTTAATAAGTTTAAATATATTGCTGCACTGATTCACCCCCCCCCCCACCCTCTTAGTTCTTCCTAATCCTAACAATTGGTATCAGAGGCTAGTTCCTTTGAGAAAGTTTAACAGCTTGAGGAAGATCCTGATGGAAGCATCTAGCAGTACTCAGAAGCATATTTTGAATGCACTTGAAAATATGGATAAATCAAACACTCACATTCTTGATCTGGAAGAAAAGATTAAAGAGGATGATAAATTCATTGTCAATTTGAAGGAACAATTGAAGTAGTCCAGAGACAAAAGGAAGACACTTGTGGATTAGTTATCTTTGAAAGGCAGTGACTTTGCACCTACTGGAGAAGAAAACCCTAAAGAGTATGATCTAATTGTAAAGGAAAGAGATAATCTAAAGAATGAGATGGAAGTCGTGGCAATTAAAATGACTGAAGAAATGGAAGCAAAGAAGACACTTGAGAAATCATTGAAGGACAAAACTGAAGAATGCTACAAGCTAAACAGTGAAGTTGGACAAATGCAAGTTTTCCTTGAAGAATCTAAACATAATGAGAAATAATTGGAAAGAGTCAATGAAATACTAAGAAAAGATCTAGTTGAGGCCAGAGAGATTCAAACAAAAATTAGATCTAGCTCTAGGAAGCCTGATAAGAAAACTACAAGTCAAATGGCACCTGGAGAAAAGAAAGAACTTGGATTTGAGAAAGGTGAAAGCTTTGGAAATGCACATGAAATTAATGATTCATATACAAAGAAGAAAGAATCTAAGATACAAAAGTTCAATGGAAGATGTTTTTCCTACAAAAAATTTGGGCATAGAGCGGAGGAGTGCAGAAGCAAGAATAACACATTTTATGGTTATTGTTTCACTTGTTATAAGTATGAACACAAGTCAAATGAATGTATAACCAAAATAAACAATCCTATGAATTAGCGAAACATTTTTTTGATGTCATGTATTATGAGGCTAAGCGTGATCTTGGTAGAAACAAAATGAAGTGGAAAGACAAATACTAGGATAAATTAAGTAAGCACCATAAATGTATGCTCTTGTACTCTTCCAACTATCTTGGCTTTGACCTACTAAACAAATAAAAAAAACTATAAACTGTTCAAAATTTTTAGATAATTTTTTCAGTTTTACTTCTAAAATTGCTTACTATTGTACTATGGATAGGAAAAGTAATTGTCAATAATAATAGGAAGGCAACATCCAAGTATGCTTCAATCCATATTTTCATACCATATTAGATTTTGTGAAGCAAAAATTATAACTAATAATATCGAAGTAACTTTCCTATCCTTACACAAAAGATTGATTCTCTACATAAGTAATACTGAAATGAATGCATAAATATAAATTTATAAAGTTGAAAAAATATGTATCCAAGAGTACTCCTCAAAGTATAAGAAGTATGATGCCCTAGAAATAATTTAAAAATCATCATTTACAAAGTCTCTTAACTTTTTCATTTGACCAACTTCAATCAGCCAGCCAAGTCTCCGAACAATTTCATCACTTGGAGCACGACATTTTTTCTTCATTTGATCCATAACCCAAGAAGTTTCTTCAAGATCATCTCTTTTTTGGAAGGTGTCCATTAATATAGTATATGCGACAACATCAGGAACTAAATCCTTTCTTCTCATTTCATTCAGCATTGACAAAGCTATGTTAACTTTGTTTTCCTTGCAAAAAGAAGCAATCAATATATTATAGGTTACAACATTTGGGTCTATACCTACCACTTTCATTTCTTAAAAAAAAACTTCAAGGCCTTATCTATTTTTCCTTTTTTGAAATGGGCATCAATCAAATAGCTATAAGTGACTGCATTAAGAATAAAGCCTTCATCTAGCATCTTATTCATGAGTAAATGTGCTGCAAAGTCCATTAATTCAAGTACTGCAAAGTCCATTAATTCGAGTACTGCATCTTTTGCAGATCCCATCAATTAATGTGCCTCATTTCCTAGAAAATTCCAAGTGCTTCCTCAACTCAATCATGTTTACACAAAGCCTTTATAAGGGTGATAAAAGTGATAACATTTGGATTTATTTCCATCTCTTTCACTTCAGCAAGAAGGGAGTTGAGTTTACACCAGAGTTTGCGAGGCCGGCCAAAAGCGCGGTGAAGGACACAACATTGAGAGGAAGGCCTTGCGATATGTCTAAATGTAAAAGGTCTGAGGTCTTGTTTATTTTACCCAATTTACACATGACATCGATGGACTTATTGAAGTGTAAAATATTTAATTTGTGAGCGATGTGAGGAGCGGGTTTCTTCTGTTTGAGTGTTTATTGAAGAATGAGAATAATATAAACCCTTATTTTTTTTATACAATATCTTGAAAAAAAATTGAAGAGAATTCTAGATCTTATTCTTGTTGGAGGGGTTGGAATTCTAGCAACAAGTCCTACTTATAAGAAATTGCATTTGGAACTCCAACTTACTCGATTGATTCAGAGATGTGAATATGATTATAAAATCAAATTATATGAAGGATAAGTGTTAGATAAACATGATTTTCTATTGTTTACCACAAATTTAAAAACCAAAGTTAATTTGTTGGTTAATCACTAGATTGGGTCCTATCAATCATGTGCAAATTGATCACTGAACTATCAATGTTTTGAAAAAACCAAAAAGTCATAAAAAAAAATTAAAAAAAAATTTTAAAATCAAGAGAGAAAAAATAGCCTTTAGTTTTCAATGTAGGAGCATCCCAAGTTGAAATGAAATCTAGCATTAACCAAAACAAAATACTTCTTCTTTCAATATTAGTCAATTAGAGTCTCAATATATTGCACCATATTTTAGTGCATAATCTCCTTTCAGGTTGAGGTAGAAAATTGGAAACTTGTATTCAAAATGAATCAATAACTATAATTCAAAATCATAATAGGTGGGTTTATGGAAAGATGAAATGTAGGTAAAAGTACAAACTTGTGTCATAATTTTATAAAGGAAAATGTTAACACAACCAAAATTGTTCAATTTCAATGTTATAAAAGTGACATTTCTAGGGCAAAAAAATGTGTCATTTATGTTTTGACTTTGAAAATTATGTAAATTGATGAAATGCGTAAAACAATTTAATGGTTTCTGACAATACCTTCAAATGAAGGAGTCTTTATTTGAAGGCACCAATATTCAAAGGAACATTGGTGACCCAAAGAAAAAAAAATGTTTTATTTAGTCATAGGTACCTTCAAACAAAATTTATGTATGCATCATGTTCATTCAGAGAAAAAAAATGAAGTGAAGAAAAACAATGAAGTGAATGTGATTGGAAATTTTACTTCCCCATTTGATCCAAAATTTTTATGTCTCACAAGTGGAACTTTCTATTTATGTCTAATTGCCACTAGTATCAAATCCATAGAGGAATATATGTGAATTCCACTTGAGCTTGCTACAGATCAAAGTAGGAGAGAATAACTCTATCTCTCATGGGTTGATCTTGATTAACCTTTTTTATTCATTGTGCTTCAATCTTATAGTCATTCTAAGGTCTAGCATGTTATTGAATCTGTTGCACCCTTAGTATGATTGCAGACTATGTTAACGTATAAAACAAGAAAATCTTTGAAAGGTATATAATATACTTGTCTTTTATGTTAATTACAACATGATAAGTAAGTATATATTTGTTCCAAAATACTCCTTTAGCTAAGCTAGTATAGTAAGGGGTTTAATCTATTAAATTCATCCTACCTTTTAAGAGGATTAAAAAATGATTAGCAAACTCACATCTATTTATTGTGTTTCATAGGTGTCTACAGTCTACAAACTATCATATTTATCTCTAATGGTTTTTTTAGTCATAGTGGGATGACAAGGGATATCTCTTGGCCATCTCTAAAAATATTCAAACCCTTAAAAGATCTTTGAAACATTCTAGTAATAGGAAACATCATAGGGATGTTTGGCAGCCCTTGAGACTCTTGGAAACATCTAAGAGTCCCTCAAACATCCTAGGAATGACCAGACATCCCTTACTGCAAGACAAGTTTTTAGAAATTTATAAGGTATCATTTATAACATTAAAAATCATAATTAAATCTATCATAACATCATTTTAACAACTACTTTGCCTAGTGCATTATAGTTTATAAGGACTACCTAATTTGTGCACTTCAAAAATGAAAAAAAGAAACAAAAAAACATTATAGCAACAACAAAAAATATATCATGATAACAATAATAAAATTAATTATGATAATACATATAATAGTTAACAATTACAATAATAATTTAAATTTCTAATTTTATTGTCAAAATTTAACTCAAAAGTCTCAAACTTTATTTTTTTGATATGGTATTAGAGTGAGTTATTATTGGAAATTAAAAAAGAGACTAAAGGTGCATTGGACATGATTTGGTTTAGGGTGAGAAGCGTAGACAAGAAATTTTTCAAACACCATCTACCATCATTTTAATGGTGTCTCACGTTCTATTGCTAATGTTTACTATTGTCTATCACCTTGTACACAACTCTCTTTCATGTATGTATGTGTGTGTAGATATGTGTGTAGACATCTATGTGTGTATAAACTCTCTAAATTTTCTCAAACCATCAATCAATTTCTCTTTGAATAAAAGCACAAAGATATTCTGTCCATGGATGGAAATACAAACTTTTGAGTGCTAATAATACAAAACTGTTTCTAGCTTGGCCATGTGAACTTTGTGGGGTGATTTTTATGTTCCCCGGTCCCTTTTTTGTGGATATGTAACTTTGATATTTTATTAATTGAAAAGGCACTATTCATCCAAAAAAAAAAAAAACTGTGTACGACATGAGAAGTTTCCTAATATGAGATCTTGTGGAGTAACTCTTGTCATGGCTATATGAAAGTATATTTCTGAGGCATTTACTAGCTTTGGAATTTCAAAGATAATAATACAAAACAATGTATGGCATGAGAAGTTGCTTGATACGAGATCTTGTGTAGTAACTCTTGTCATGGCTATATGAAAGTATCTTTCTAAGGCATTTAGTAGCTTTAGAATTTCAAGGATAATAATACAAATTAGTGTATGGCATGAGAATTTGTCTGATATGAGATCTTGTGCAGTAAATCTTATCATGGCTATATGAAAGTATATTTCTCAGGCATTTACTAGCTTTGGAATTTCAAGGATGACTTGAAATGAGATCTTGTCATGGTTTTATGAAAGTATATTTCTGAGGCATTTACTAGCATAATGAAGTGGATGACTGGAAATGAGATCTTTTGAAGTACCTCTTATTTTGACTTTAACAATGGCTTTGCTAGTTTTGGAAACTCTAAATTAGAAGGCCTAATTCTATTAAAATAAAAACATTATAAAGTTGACTATTTCAAAGAAAACATACATTCAACTTTCGCACTTTTTGGGGCATGGAATTTTGGATGACTAGAAGCAACTCTTCAATCATTTGTTTGGATGGACATATCATTCCCTCTTTCTTAGGCTTATGTCCTACTATTCAATTTGTGAGTCCCTAGGCTTATGTACTATTCAATTTGTGAGTCCCTAGGCTTATGTACTATTCAATTTGTGAGTCCCATCTTTTGGCTATTTATTGTGTTTCATAGGTGTCATAATATCTTTTGGCAGATATTATGTTTGTTTCCCTCATGTTAGATATGCAAATACTAACTTAACTCCAACATAGTATTTTGTTCCTTAGAAGTCTTTTTAGTTTAGTCAACTCGTGTTAAATAGATATTGTCAACAGAAGAAATCTTGAAAGAAAATTTAAATAAACAGTTAATAGCTTTGGATTGCTGCAACTCATAACTCGTGTTTTAGATACAGTTTCTACCTCTTTTGTAACAATACTAGGAACACAATGAGCGTTTCTCATTTTGTGAAAAATCCCAAGTGCTTCCTCAATTTGATCCCCTTTACACGAAGCCTTTATGAGGGTGGTGAAAGTGATAACATTGAGAGGATGGCGTTGAGAAATGGCTGAGTGGAAGAGGTCCCATGCCTTGTTTGTGTTTCCCGATTTACAGAGGGCAGTAATGGACTGATTGAAGTAAAAAAACCCCAAAATATTAGCTTGTCGACAAAGAACATAAAACCTAGTTCTAAAGCGAGAGGGTAGACGAAAAACATTAAAATATGTTTGTGGTGCCAATGATTTTAATTTTTTTTTAATTTTGATCTTGATAAATAATAATATTTTTATTTTATTTTTAATAGTGTTATTCTAATTTATTTTATATAAAATAAATAATTTTGATTATGTAAAATTATTTTTTATTTTATATATATTAAATTATATAAATATTTTACATTTTTACATTTTAATTGTGTTATTTTAATTTATTTTATATATTACAAAAAAATTAATTATGTAAAATTAATTTTTTATGTTTATATATTATATTATATAAATATATAGATAATATAGATATTAATGTTATACAATATAAATATGATATTATTATTTATATTACAATTTAAATTTATATAATTTTATTTTTTTTGGTTCACTTATATTTTTAAAAATAAAATAAAATCAAAGTTTGATATGGACATTTAAAATCATTAAATATATTAATTTTTCATATAATAAATTAATTATAGTAAATAAAATAAGTTTTGTAGTTAAATGATATAACTCAAAAATATATATTATAATTTTATGATATTATTATTATAATAATGATATATAAATATAATATTCTTAATTAATTAATATATTATTTTTATAAAATATATATTATAATATTATATACAATACTTATATTGATATAATTATAATAACTATTATAATCCTGATATACAAATATAATCAATATTAATATTAATAGTTAGATTAAATTATTGACTATAAATTTTATTAGATTAATATTTATATATATGTTATTTATTAGAGGCATGTGGCTTTATTCATTACGTCGGAGACATTCCTTTTCTTAACAAAATCAACTCACTTTNATATATTATAATATTATATACAATACTTATATTGATATAATTATAATAACTATTATAATCCTGATATACAAATATAATCAATATTAATATTAATAGTTAGATTAAATTATTGACTATAAACTTTATTAGATTAATATTTATATATATGTTATTTATTAGAGGCATGTGGCTTTATTCATTACGTCGGAGACATTCCTTTTCTTAACAAAATCAACTCACTTTTCAATCAATGGTTGTGAGGGCATGAAAGACAATGCAAGACGATTGCATTAATCTTCACCGTCTGTTTTCGACGGTTGCCTTCCATTTATTGTTGATTGTATTTCTTTTTAATATTTAGTTAATGTTCCTCTTTTCCCATTTTCTCCTCTCCGAGTATGCTTTTTTTGCACGAGTGGTGGTCATGGGATCCGCCTATTTTTCTTGCGGATTTGTTGCATTTTTAGGTATATTACATGGAATTGAATGCATAAAATTTACATATCCATAACTCATTGCGTAGGTGAGTGTTGATTTGGTATATGTGTTTTGTGAGAAGAGGGATTGATAAGTGGAGACTCTAGAGAGATTTGGAGAGATTTTGTATGGTGGTGCCTCATTCATGTGTTGGTTGCTTCCTCCATTGGTTTTCTTGTCAGATACCTGATACTTTCCAAAAAGTAATCTTTGCTGCTTTTTTCAACAAGTTTGGAAATGTACTTTTTTTGAAGCTCTTATTTCTTGTTCATGGGATTACAATAGTTAGGTAAATATTCAATTTTCTTTGAGGCATTTTGTCAAACAGTTCACCCGTGCTTGGCCGTCTGACGGTGCAAAACCTACAGGTCCAAGAACCAGAGGGATGCAAAAAATTCAGATAAATTGGGTGTGCCACCAAGCTTCATCATCTACTAGATGGAATATTTGAACCCCGCAGAAGCCGGATCGTAGATGTTTGTGCTGATGATCATGTTTACCAATAAATTTTGAGATGTGTAGAACACCATCTGCTTGATATCCATAACCTTTCCTTTTTCCTCGAAAATAAGTTGAATTGTGCGAAATGTGTGTTCTCTTATGAGATGTTACAAAGCTTCCATTCTTCTGGGGCTGAAAAACTCAATAGTTGAAATATGTCAGAGATTGTGCCAATGGGCTCCGTATTGGCCCCAAATTAGGAAATACTTATGGCTATTTATATTACCATCCACTTGACTAATATGTGGTATTGTATTTTTAGAACATTCTTCATTACACCAAGAGAAGAAATAACCACTGTTATTTTCATGCCCATACAGATATTTGTCAATTGTCCATATTTAAGAGAGAGTGCATAAAGAGATTAGTGTGGAACTTTACCCCATTGAAAGAGGTTTCATTTGGTTTTCCAGCATAAATTGAGATATCTCACTCTGAACGAAGCGTAGTAGCTCCAAATTAACGCAGTGTGAGGAGGCTATCCCCTTCTTCTTTCCAAATGAAACAATACTCTCATAGGATTCTAATTCCCATTTTTATCCCTCTGGTTCCACTAATTTACTCGTGTTTCCCTTGGCACACTAGTTAACAGAGAGAAAGAATGCCTCCAGCTTATGACCCCCACTTCGAGAAAAATAACTACCGGGACAATCGTTCTCTCAACTTTGGAGGAGAAGAAAAAGTAATCTCACGGGGAGGGCATAAGTAGATTTGGTTACATGGAAGAGAATGCAGGTGGAACACGTAGGTGAATCATGCATGGTAGCAAGTGGCAGCTAGAAGGGTTGGTAGGTATGCAGCATGTGGCATCCAGACATCGTAGAAATATGCCAAGAGTAGAGCTTTTACAAAATACTTTTTTTGTTTAAAAACATGTGGCATTTCAAGTTTTGTCTTGCATTTTATTGTTTAATTTTTCTATTCTTAATATCTATATTCATAGGTTAGTGAAAGTTGAAGTAAGACAACTAGTGGTGAAATATCTATGTGGTGGTGGCATGTTTTGAGAAGATGTAGGCATAAATGTGAATTTAGGACAAGAGATGTGTTTGTTAAACTAGCAAAAGTGGATGACTCTCATTTGTTCAATGGTCATCCAATGCTCTCTTTCATTTTCATCCATAGAAAATTATATATTTTTAGTAATTGTGAAGTAGCTACATAAATATATTAACAATACTCATTTTTACAATATTAATTTATTTTCACACATACAAATTTTCATAACCTATCTTTATAACTCCATCATTTAAGGAATTCAATCAAAACTATAGTTTTGAACCAAGATAAGAACTAACAATTAACAAAGCGTGGCTTTAATTGAATGGGTAAAAACCTTTATTGAACTCTATCGCTAAGCATGCATTAATCATGGCATGATGGACTTGTAACTTGATGATAGACTTAGTAAACGCTGACAGAAGAGGGATACTTGATTACGCCGCAGAGGGAATTTATGAGAAGAGGGAGGTGGCAGCTATGGAAGGAGAAAAGAAAGCCATAGGTGTAGGAAAGAAGATAAATACAGTGTGAGAGAAGAAGAAAAATGCAAAGAGAGGGGTGTGTAGGATTGCAGGAGGACATTGTGTGATGAAAGGGGAATGCAACAGTTGATGATTCTAAAGGAAAATATGGAAGGAGTGGTGGAAATTCCAGGTTCCTATTTTATTGTTTTTAATATTTTCCTTCTTTTATGAAAATCAGTAGTTGCTATTTACTGGGTGACTGAAAATATCTATAAATAACTTAGGAATATTTATCTTAAACTAGTAAGATTTAGAGTTTTGGAAAACCGAAAACCATCGACTTGATGTCTTTTGGTTACAGTGGCCATGATGGATTTTTAATTCATTTTCTTCTTGTTGTGCCTTGTATTCTTTTCTTGTGCAATGTATATCTTGTTGTGCCATGATTCTTATCTCCTAAACCTTGTTTTTGTCTCTCGCACTATGATATTATCCACATGCACAATGTTTTATCTTCCTGCTCATAGTCTTTTTGATTTCTCCAGTGCAATATATCTTTCTTTCTGCGTAGACCCTACTTAGATATAGGCGATAGCTGTATTTTGTATTTATCCATTCAACCAATAGGGGTCCAAGGGACGTTTATGCGCACACAACCATCCTTCAAGTGATTTTAATTGCATTTTGTTGTTGTGTTGTTTAGTTTCGAGTCTTACTTTGTTAAATTTGCAGAAATCTCAAAACAAGTGTTGAAGTTTGTGTAAATTCTGAAGAAATGTGAGAATTGGGAAACAATACCTTTCATATGCTCACACCAAAAACGTAGGAAATATATTTTGGCTTACGATTTCTCTTAAATGAGATCTAGAAATGTTTTAGAGACAACTTAGTAACAGAGATGGTTTTCAGATGAATGTAGGTAAAAGAAAATTTTTATAGAGAACAAACCTGTGAACTTGGAAAAGCTAAATTATTCATTTAGTCAGATATAAAAGCAAACTTAAATAAAAACAACAACATCAATCAACTTAGATAATTTGATCTATTAGAAGGCTAAATTTATTTGTTGAAAATCTCACATTAGGAACCTGGACAATTATTATTGTTTAGGGGGAAATAATAGATTTTATTGAGTGATTTTAATTCTTTTTGAAACTATTAGAAAGCCAGCTTTATTGAGACAAAAACTTGTAGCTTATACTTCTATTGTATAGAATTTTGGAGGTTGGGATTTAAAATTCCATTTTTATGTTGAAAATCTTCTTGTTTTGAATAATTGTTAAGTGAATGTTCATTTTGAAAATGTAAAGGAAGGTGTAGGATGTGGAATCCTAGGAAAGGGTAATTTTATTTTGCATTACCTGCCAGTAGAAGTCTGGTTTTAAAAGTGATTTGGCCAAAGCTTGGTAACACATATTTTCTTAAATGTGTATGGTTATGTTTTATCTTCTTGAATGTGTGAATAGAATCTATTTAGAAACTTGTGGAAAGTAGTTAGACTCACAGACACACTAGATTCCTTCTGATCCATCAATGCCTAGAGATAGACTTCTTCGGCAAGGTCGGTGCGCTCTTTATTTCAGGATGAGCCTCAGGGGAGATAACCACTCCATGGTTGGGTGGATTAAGACCCTGAACCACACTCTTGTCTCAAGATTTGCATTTGAACAAGAGTTTGATGGCTTAGGAGACCAGAGCATGCAGATGGACAGTTGTCCAATGGCATTTATGATATTAATTTTATGGCCTTATGGTCTTGTACATGATGTAGTTGTATTTATCTCTCCATTATGATGTAAGGTATTCAACATAGATATTTGACATCCTATTATATTGAACAATGTAATTTATTCTTTTATGGAATTATTGTAATTTGACAGTTGGTTGATTACTCTTGGTTGTATTATCTTAATGAAATGTTGAAATGAATATATGGAAAATAGAATTATGTGTTTATGATTCTTGATTTACTTGAACTTTTTGGTCAATTAGTCTTTAGCGTTGACCGACTATGACTATGGAATCAACATAGGAGAAATTTTAGCATGTTTAGCTTATGTGGATTTTACTGGAAAAATTAGTCTTTACATGTGGTATCAAAGCTATGTTTAAACATTGTGACCTTTGTCTTCTATTGCCAAGTTGTGTACTTATGCTTGGTGCACGAGATAATCTGACACCATGGATACCAGGAATAGAAAACTAGCTAGTTATAACAATGATCAGAATGGTGAATCTAACCAGAGGCTTGTTCATATTTTGGCTCTCTTAACCCAGTAGAGTAATCTCTTGCAATAGCAAGGAGAGTGTATGGATAATCTTGAGCAGGATTTGAGAGGTAGACCAAGTGATGAGGAGAGAAGGAAGAGGGAGGAAGATATGATACTTGAGGCTCAGCATAAACAAGAAGAGGATCAGGGGCTTGAGGCTCAGAGGAAAGAAGAGGATAGGAGGAATGAAGAACAGTTGAAACATAATGTTGATCTTAGGGATGCAATAGTACCCAATAACAGGGAAAGAATAGGAGAGGTACTAAGTAAGGACCTCAAGAAGGTCATACCTCCTACCTTCAAATGTAAGACCATTGGTGATGAGGCTAAGGCATGGATTGTATCCATGGAAAATTATTTCCATGTTCGCAATCTTTCTAGTGAATCTAGAGCTATGTGGGGTGCTTTTCAGTTGACTGGGGAAGATGGTACATGGTGGAATAATGAGATGGTAGAGAAGAGGATGCAGCCTGGTGAGATCTCTTGGGATGATTTTCTTGTACTTTTTTGTAAGAGGTGGTTACCACAATTATATTATGAACGGAAAGTGGCTGAGTTCCAAAACCTGATACAAGGAGTTTTGTTTGTTACTCAGTATCATGAGAGGTTTCCTCACTTGGTTAAGTATGTACCACAGTACCAGAAGGATGAGTGGTTTAGAACCCACAAATTTATTCTTGGGTTACATCCTGAGATAGGATTTGAAGTCAACATGCATGAGCCTGGAACTATAGACTTTTCTTTCAGGAGGGCATTAAAGCAAGAACATAAACTGCAACAGGTGTCTTCAGTAAAGGGTAATCAGAGAACTAATACCTCTCAAATATTTAAGAGGAAATTATAGGATAATCAACCTACGGATTTTGGACGACAGCAGGTCCAGAATATGAGAGTTAAAGGTCGAGGGAATGCAGGTAGGAATACCAACAACCATGAGGCTCAGTATCATAATAGATGAAACAACAGGAATAACAATATGAGGAACATGTCTGAGGGTAGGAAAGGACCAGTGGGTGGTTTCTTCATTTTTAGAGGTGACAATTATTTCAGTTCATGCCCTCAGCGTATAGATCATAGAGATGGGAAGGGTCCCCATACTCAACAACAAATTCATACAACAATTGATCATAGAAAGGAAGACTTTCAAGCTACCTTGATCCAGTTGGCCGGTAAGTGTATGCACCCTAAAATGGTCACCTAGACTATGGGCCCCATTTATCATTTTATCAATTTATCAAATTCCTGAATCAATGCTTTGCAACATTTTCAATTCAAATCAATTTCCTTGATCAAATC
>MU224111.1:941458-954124 GCA_018584345.1 Thuja plicata
TTTTGAAGATTTAAAGCACATGGATCAACCAAGATTTAATCTCCACCATTGTTTTATTTTCCTTTTTTTACCTCTTAATCTCCACCGTCCATTGCTCTTTATAAGGAAGCCTCTCCTTCTCATTTGCCTAATAAAAAGATACACACACATTCTTTAGTTTATTGTTATGCTGCCAGATTGGAGAGAAATTTTGGAGGAGAATTTGAGCACTTGAGCTTGGATATTGCAACTTCTCTCTTCTTGTCTTCTTCTCTCATGCATTCATTACAATTCATTTAGATTAATTTTGCATTTGCATTTTAGATTAAACTCATGTTTTCTTTCATAGATTAATTTTGCATTTGTATTTCCTTTTATAGAATAATCATGCATTGTTATCATATAGATTAATTCCATTATCATATAGAAAAAATCAAGCATTATCATAGAATCTCTCATTTTATGGTGTATTTGCAGGGGCACAAACTAGGTCAATCTGAGGGCCTCCATCACACACCTTTGCACTCTATGAATAGAGAGCTATGAGTTGTCATTTGAGACCTCATTTTTGAGTGATCTTGGATATAATGATTCATAGAAGTGTGACACATTTTTAGCACACAGTAAGATCTTTGGCCAAAATTTTTTTATTTTCATTGGTATAGGAGCTACAAAATGTTTTATAGATCCTATAGTTGTTTCTTGTTTATCAGTTAGACCTGGATATATGTCTAAATCATGGATGGTAGGATATGGAAATAGGGCAGAGCGTAAGGTTGAGAAATGTTTTTCTTGCAGTGAGTTAGAACTTCCAAACTTTCAGATGTAAGTAAATCTTTATGTAGCCCCATTAGGCTCCTATGATTTCATTTTGGGAATCAATTGGTTGACTGAACATAAGGCATTAGTAAACTGTAGGGACAAGTCAGTTGAATGTCTTGATGATTTTGGTTTACCAGTAGTACTTTTGGGTTAGAAAAGACCCTTTGAGCTTAGACATATTTATACCATGCAATTGAAGAAGGAAAAGAGGAAGAAATGTATGATGTATGTTGCATATGTCAAAGATCTTGACACTTCTCCTAGTTTAGAGGATTATCCTATCTTGCAAGAGTTCCAAGATGTTTTTACAGAGGATTTACCAGAGTTACCTCTGAAGAGGGAATTTGACTTATTTATTGATGTAATGCCTAGAATCGAGCCTCAATCCAAGGCTCCTTATCATATGACCACCACTAAAATGTATAAGTTGAAGACTCAGTTGATGGAACTCTTGGATAAAGGGTTCATTCGCCCTAGTGTGTCACCATGGGGAGCTCAAGTTATCTTCGTGAAGAAGAAAGATGGCACTTTGCGGTTATGCATAGATTATAGAATTCTTAACAAGGTATCAAGAATAGGGATCCACTTCCACGAATAGATTAACTATTCAATAAGATGAAGGGAGAAATTGTGTTATCTAAGATTGATTTGAGATCTGGATATCATCAACTCCGAATCAAAGAAGAGGACATATCCAAAACAACTTTTAGGAAAAGGTATGGACATTATGAGTTTTTCATCTTACCTTTTGGATTGACTAATGCACCTGTAGATTTTATGAACTGTTAGATGATATCAGTTTTGGGTACTGATCATGCTGTTGATATTCATGTTTTGTCACTGATGTCAACTTATATTTCTGTGGAGAGGACAGACTGGTTACTTGATTGGCAGAAGTGTACAGACACTGTACAGATGATTCAAAATGATCAAAGTTGGATATATGTAGAAGGATGTGTGTTAACCTTATTCCTAAGGTCTCTTGGCTTTATGTTGTATATTGCGGATGTTAGAGTTGATTTGGTGAAGACTGGTTTCTGGATTGTAGCTGTGATGCTGGATAGAGCAGGTCTCTGTATTTTGGGTATATCTTTCTGGCAAAGATATTTTAGATGAAGTGAGCTTACTGGTGGACAACCAACATATGTTGAAATAATGGGTTGAGTTTGATTGTTTTTTGATGACCGGTGACGTTAGCTGTGGCGTGTATTATGGAGAAGACCAATTTGGTGGCTGCCTTCAGACATGTATTGTGTAAAATGAATTGTGAGCGTGGATTGTGGATCTGGAAGTATAAGTGATGGATTATATTTGATGTTTACTTGTTATAGGTACCGTGTGTATCTTAGCAAGGGGTTATATAATTATTTGTATTTAGGAAAGCCTTAATTGGCTGACCTGATTAATTATTTGTATATTAGGTAAGTTTAATTGGCCGACCTAATGAACTATTGTAAGAGGGTATATATGAGTGATCTTTTCTTTTGAAAAGATGTGATAGATATTGAAAAAGAAAAGAAGTAAAAGTTGTAAGGCTTGTTTGACTACTGGATGTAGAAAAGAGTTTATGAGAAGATTACTTCATTGGAACTAACTAAGCAAAGACAGTTGTTATCAGACAGTTCACTGTATTGTATATTTTCTATATACACTTGTTCTGATTGTGAATCCTTGAGGGTGGCTTTAACCTTCTTTAGGCAGTAAGCCTACTATTTCTCTTGACTCCTAATAGGGTCTATCTCCTAACAGGGACTGTGTACTATAATGTTGGAACAAGCTCCTAATAGGGATAAATATTTTAATAGGGATACTGTACTCTCAGTACATTAATTATGGGTGCTAATTCCCACTAGGGTTTTACCTTTAACAGGGTTTCCTCGACAACAAGTATTGTATTATGGTGTTGGTATTTACTATGTTATAATTTACATTTGTAGATTTGGTTTATAAAGTTTAAAGTTTAATAATCTATATTACAACTGATTCACCCCCCCTCTCACTTGTCTTGTGGACTGTTATTCCTAAAAATTGGTATCAGAGCATGTGGTTCTTAGAGAGAAAGTTTAACAGCTTGAGGTGATCCTGAACATGACTTACTACAGCAAGGATAGTCCAAAGTTTGATCCTAAAAACTTTGACAGTTGGAAGAACAAGATGAGAACACATTTTCTATGTCTGGGAATTGATTACTAGATGATCACGAAGAAGAATGAAAAGATAGCGACTGAGGATAAATTAGAGAAGGCTACTAAAGATAAAAAGAAGTTATTTTCATGTAATATGGTTTCAAGGGAATCTTTGATCAGCGCACTTTCAGAAGGAGAATTCACTGAAGTAAAAGACTTGGATTCTGCACATGAGATTTGGACAAGATTGNATTGATTACTAGATGATCACGAAGAAGAATGAAAAGATAGCGACTGAGGATAAATTAGAGAAGGCTACTGAAGATAAAAAGAAGTTATTTTCATGTAATATGGTTTCAAGGGAATCTTTGATCAGCGCACTTTCAGAAGGAGAATTCACTGAAGTAAAAGACTTGGATTCTGCACATGAGATTTGGACAAGATTGGAAGCACTGTATGAAGGAGACAAGTTTACAAAGCAGGCAAAACTACAAAACTGGAAGACAAAGATGGAATCACTGAAGATGAGAGAAGATGAGAATATTAGGGCATATGTACAGATAATTACTGATGTGGTTACTGGTATTATAAACTCTGGAGATACTTACAATGAGGAAGAAGTGATTGCAAAGATACTCAGATCTTTGACACCTTCATATAGAACCAAAGTACAAGCTATAGATGAGATTATACCTTTGACACCAAACTTCACCAGAGAGATGTTGATTGGAAATCTAACTACATTTGAGGCCACAGAATTGGGAGACACTTTACCTAAAGCTGAGTCAGCATTCAAGGCAACCATGCACAAGACCAAAAAGACCTTATCTGGAAATGCAACCACCAACAATAGTGACCTAAGGGAAGAACTTGGAGCCTATGTCGATGAATGGGAACAGATACAGGAAGAATAAAGAAATCTAGATGAAGTTGTGGCACTGATCGCTAGAAGAGAAAAGAGAGGTAAGGGAAAATTTGAGGGCAAGTTACCTTTGAAATGTTTTTCATGTAACAAGATTGGTCATTTTGCATCTAGATGTCCTACAAGAGTTCCAAAGAACAAACCTAAGTTTTTCAAATCAAAATATTCAAAAGACAAGGAATGTTATTATGCTAGTCAAGATATATCTAATGATGATGATTGTAACTATGATGAAATCATATTTATTTCTATTAAGGATGATGAACCTATGCTTGAAGAAAAATTCATAGTATCTCGTGTTGAAAAGAAATCTAAATGGGTTATAGACAGTGGTTGTTCACATCACATGACTAGAGATAAAAATAAGTTTGTGAGTTTGAAAAGACAGGATGGTGGTGTTGTCATATTTGGTGACAATACTCCTAAGCTTATCATTGGAGTTGGATCTATTTCTTTGGATGGAAAGACTGACATTGACAATGTATTACTTGTTGATGGACTTAATCATAATCTGTTGAGAGTTGGACAGTTAGTGAAAAAAGGTTATCAATTGAAATTCATTGATGGGAAATTTTCTATCAAAAGTAAATCAGGAGACTTGATCACATCTGGTACTAAATCTAGAGGTAATTTATTTGAATTGAACACATCTAAAGCTTCTTTTTTTATTGTGAAGGTTGATGACAGTTGGTTATGGCACAAAATATTTTGTCATGTTAACTTTGATAACATTATGAAGGTGAGTATGACAAAAGCAGTAAGAGATCTACCTAAAATTGTGAAGCCATCTAACACTATGTGTAGAGAGTGTGTTATGGGGAAGCAGACTAGAAGCACTTTTAAAAGAAAAGCTTATTCAGAAAAAGGGAAGTTGGATCTGGTGCATATAGATCTGTGTGGTCCTACAGGTACAAGATCATACTATGGTGAAAGGTACTTTATACTATTTGTTGATGAATTTTCTAGAATGATGTGAGTTACATACTTGAGAGAGAAATATGAAGCATTTGAAAAATTCAAGTTATTTAAAGCAAAAGTTGAGAATGAATCTAGTTTGAAGATAAAATGTTTGAGATCAAACAAAGGTGGTGAGTTTACATCAGAGCTATTTAATTTATATTATGAAGAGCATGGAATATACAGATAGACATCAGCTCCTAGAACTCCACAATAGAATGGGATAGCAGAGCGAAGAAACAAAACTATATTAGATGATGCAAAAACTATGTTTTTGGAAGGAAATGTGTCAAATGTTCACTGGAGAGAATCACTTGGCACTATTGTGTACACCCTTAATAGAATTCAGATTAGAGAAGGTACAAGTAAGAATCCTTATGAATTATAGTTTTATCATACACCTACTATAAAATATTTCAGAATATCTGGAAGTAAATGTTATATCAAGAGAGATGATGAGATATGTAAGTTTGATGCTAGAAGTGATGAAGGAATTTTTCTTGGTTATTCCACTAAGAGTAAAGCATATAAATGTTTCAATCTGAGATTGATAAAGTTGTTTGAAAGTGCTAATGTGAGGACTGATGAAAAGTTTTAGATTTAGGAAAGGATATATGACTGTGGTCAGATAACAAAAATGAAGGAGGTTACTGCTGAACATGAAGAACCTTTGATGATCAAGAATGAGATTGAAGATGAATAGACTGAAGCTACTGAGACACTGAAGACACCAAGGTATGTTAAGAAGAACCATCCTGAAGATAAAATTATTGGTGATGCAAGTAAAGGTATGATGACTAGATCTAGAGCTAGAGATGAAATCTGTTTGATTTCTCTAGTTGAACCGAAGACTACTGATGAAGCATGTAGAGATGAATCTTGGAATAAAGCTATGGAAGAAGAACTTGAACAAATAAAGAAAAACAATACTTGGGAATTGGTTCTGATACCTAAGAACAAAAATGTGATTGATACTAAATGGGTTTTTAGAAATAAGATGGATGAGGAAGGAACAATGGTAAGAAAAAATGCTAGACTAGTATGTAAAGGCTATTCACAACAAGAAGGCATAGACTATGAAGAAACATTTTCTCTTGTTGCTAGATTGGAAGATTTGAGATTATTTCTTGCTTATGTTGCACATAAAGACTTTAAGGTTTATCAAATGGATGTGAAGTCAACATTCTTGAATGGTGATCTAGAAGAAAAAGTTTACATTGAGAAACCTGATGGTTTTCCTTTGACAGATGATGAAAATATGGTTTGCATACTGAAGAAGGCACTGTATGGACTGAAACAAGCACCAAGAGCATGCTATGTAAGATTGGACAAATATCTACTTTGTCTTGGTTTCAGAAAAGGTAATGCAAATAGTAATTTATATTTGAGAACTGATGAAAATGGAATCTTAATTATAGAATTTTTTGTTTATGATATCATTTTTGGAGGCAATTATAAGATGAGTAAGAAGTTTGCTAAAAAAATGAAAAATGAATTTGAGATGTCAATGATTGGTAAGATGAAATTTTTTCTTGGTTTGCAAATTAATCAGAGTAAGAATGACATTTTTATATCCTAGACCAAGTATCTTAAGGAAATGTTGAAAAAGTTTGGAATGGAATATTGTAAACTTGTTGGGACACCTATGGTTACTGGACACAAACTGACTAATAATGATGAGACTCAAAGTGTTGTACAGACTAAGTACAAATTGATGATTGGAGGTCTACAATATCTAACTCACACTAGACCAAATATTACCAATGCAGTTGGAATTGTGGCTAGATATCAGGCAGATCCTAAAGAAACACGTTTTGTTGCTGTAAAAAGAATTTCCAAATATTTGAAAGGGACAATAGAATATGGATTGTGGTATGAAAAATCAAAATATTTTAATTTGTAGGCTTATATTGATGTTGATTGGGGAGGTAATGTGGATGAAAGAAAGAGTACAAGTGGTGGTACATTTTTCTTTGGGAAAAGATTGGTTTCTTGGTTGAGCAAGAAGCAGAACTGTATTGCTCAATCTACTGCTGAATCAAAGTATGTTGCTGCTGCAATAAACTGTATAGAATTAGTTTGGATGAAACAAATGCTAAAGGACATTGATATATTTTTGAAGAGCCAATGGTTATTCATTGTGATAACACTAGCATAGTGAATATGTCAAAGAATCCTGTAATGCATTCAGAGACTAAACATATTTCTATTAAGTATCATTTCTTGAGGGAGAAGGTAGCAGATAAAGAGATTAAATTGGAGTACATTAGCACAAATGAACAAATAGTAGATATGTTTACTAAACCTTTTCCAAAAGATGTTTTTGAATATATCAGAAGCATTCTTGGGGTGATGGCTCCTCCTAGTGGTAATTAATTGATGTAGATATGCATTAGTCCAGTGGATCTCATAGCTATATCATTCTCTGGACTTGATGTATGGATCTACTCCTCAGGGGGAATGATCACAAGAGAATACTATGGAGTACATTTAGGTGATCTTGCACCTGGTTGATGGAAATGAAGATTTGAAAAAGATACACCTTAAAAATGACTACAGATGATTTATAGAACCCTTTGCCATTGCTGCCAAAGGGGGAAGGAATCTATGTGAAAATCCCTACTGTTTTGGGAGATTTGTGTTGAGGATATTGAGAAGATTGTATTGAGAGAGGGTACTTTTGGATTGATGCATATGGATTTTTCCATATGTTTCCATCAATTCCAAAGGGGGAGATTGTTGGATGATATCAGTTTTGGGTACTAATCATGCTGTTGATATTCAAGTTTTGTCACTGATGTCAACATATATTTCTGTGGAGAGGACAGACTGGTTACTTGACTGGCAGAAGTGTAGGAACATTGTACAGATGATTGAGAATGATCGAAGTTGGATATATGTAGAAGGATGTGTCTTGACCTTATTCCTAAGGCCTCTTGGATTTATGTTGTATATTGCAAATATTACAGTTGATTTGGTGAAGACTGGTTTCTGGACTGTAACTGTGATGCTGGACAGAACAGATCTTTGTATTTTGGGTATATATTTTTGGCAAAGATATTTTAGATGAAGCGAGATTACTAGTGGACAACCAACATATGTTGGAATAATGGGTTGAGTTTGATTGTTGTTTGATGACCGGTGATGTCAGTTGTGGCGTGTATTCTAGAGAAGACCTATTTGGTGGCCGACTTCAAACATGTAGCGTGTAAAATGAATTGTGAGTGTGGATTGCAGATCTGTAAGTATAAGTGATGGATTATATTTGATGTTTACTTGTTATAGGTACTATGTGTATCTTAGCAAGGGGTTATATAATTATTTTTTATATAGGAAAGCCTTAATTGGCTAACCTGATTAATTATTTGTATATTAGGTAAGCTTAATTGGCTGACCTAATGAATTATTGTAAGAGGGTATATATGAGTGCTGGATGTAGAGCAGAGTTTATGAGAAGAGTACCCAATTGGAACTGACCAAGAAAAGACAGTTGCTATCAGACAGTTCACTGGATTGTATATTTTCTATATACACTTGTTCGGATTGAGAATCCTTGAGGGTGAATTTAAACTTCTTAGGGATGTGTGCCTGGGTAGCGAGCCTACTATTTCTCTTGAATCCTAACAGTGTTTTTCTCTTAACAGGGACTATGTACTGTAATGTTGGAACAATCTCCTAACAAGGCTAAATCTTTTAACAGGGATACTATACTCTCAGTACATTATTTGTGGGTGCTAATTCCCACTGGGGTTTTACCTTTAACAGGGTTTCCTCGACAATAAGTATTGTGTTATGGTGTTGGCGTTTACTATGTTATCATTTACATTTGCATATATAGTTTATAAAGTTTAAATTTTAATAATCTATATTACAATTGATTCACCCCCCCTCTCAATTGTCTTGTGGACTGTTATTCCTAACATGAACTTTATGAACAATGTGTTCAGAGATTGTATGGATAAGTTTGTTGAAATTTTCATTAATGATATTTTGATTTACTCCAAGACCATGGAGGACCATGATGAGCACTTACGAATAGTCTTACAGCCACTTAGAGATAAGAAGCTTTATGGGAAGCTATCTAAGTGTTCTTTCTATCAGAAGGAGATTCATTACTTGGGTCACATTATCTCTGAAGATGGAATTGTAGTAGATCTGACAAAGATTAAAGCCATACTTGAGTGGCCAGCTCCACAGAATTTGAGTGAAGTTAGAAGCTTCTTTGGAGCAAGTTATTACAAGAAGTTTGTGGAGGGATTCTCCAATATTGCAGCACCTATTACATCCCTTCAGAGGAAAGGGAAAAGCTATGAGTGGACTGATATATGTGAGGGAGCCTTCCAGTTGTTGAAACAGAAACTCACATTTGATCCTATCTTGATTATACTAGATCTGAATGGGCATTTCATAGTGATTATAGATGCTTCAGGTGAATGTCTTGGAGGTTGTCTTATGCATGAGGGTAAAGTAGTGGCTTATGATTCATGGAAGGTAAAGCAGTATGAGGTTAAATATGCACCTCATGACTTGGAATTGGAAGCAATTGTGCATGCTTTAGTGATGTGGAGTAATTACCTTTTGGGTAAGTCATTTGAGTTGAAAATAGATCACATGGTACTTAGGTATATCTTTACACATCCTAATCTCAATGTGAGACAAAGACATTGGTTGGAGTTTCTGAGTGAGTATGGTTTTGGCATTGATACATTAACAGCAAGGAGAATAGAGTGGCAGATGCTCTTAGTAGGAGAAGACATATTGTAGCTATCTCTACTTGCAGGATACGGTTGAGGGATCACATGTTGTAGGAGCTTCCAAGTGATGATCATTATGAGATGGTCAAGTCTGACTTACACATTGATCCATCAGATCACCATTTTGGTGGATACTCTTTTGAGGATGATGGTATTATGAGATACAAGAACATGATGTATATTCTTGACCGAGTAGGGTTGAGGAAGATAGTACTTGAGGAGATGCATTATACTCCATTTGTAGGAAATCTAGGGGCAAACAAGATGATTTCTGATTTGAAGCCACTATATTTTTGGCTAGGGATCAAGTGTGATGTGATAGCTTATGTAGCCTAGTGTTTAAAATGCCAGTGAGTTAAGGCTGAGCATCTTCACCCAACAGGACTTTTATATCCTCATGATATACCAGACTATAACTAACAAGTCATCAGTATGGATTTTATCCAAGGTTTACCCATGACATCATGCAGGCATGATGTAATATTGGTAGTAGTTAACAAACTAACCAAGGTAGCTCATTTCATTCCAGGGAGGTTGAGAGATGGATCCTTCGCTTTGGCCAAGATGTTTATTTAGGAGATTTTTAGACTGCATGGTGTACCAGAGACCATTATATCTGATAGAGATAAATGGATGACATCAAGGTTTTGGACAACCTTGAATGCTTCCTTGGGTACACGGCTGAACTTCAACACAACCTATCATCCTTAGACTGATGGGAAGACTGAGAGAGTAAATCAAATTGTAGAGGATTTACTTCAGATGTATTGCATGGATTAGCAATACAAGTGGGAAGAGTATCTTCCATTGGTAGAGTTTTTTTAGGAATAGTCCCAAGAGATAACTGAGAGTGGGGGTGAATCAGTTATCTACAAGATTCAATTCTTTTTCCAATTAAGTAAAGATAAAATTTAAACATAAAATCAACAAGATAACACAAAATTGAACAACACAATTTTGGTAATGGGGAAAACCAAATTAGGTAAAAAACCTGGTGGGAATTAGCACCCACAAATAAATTTACTAGTTTATAATGATCCTTGTTAGAAGATCTTGCAACCTTGTTAGGAGTTGATCTTTACAATGCAATAAGTATAGAGACTTGGTCAAAGGTCAGATAATGTTAGGAGTCTTTTACAAATAACCCTGTTAGGGGTGAGGACACACTGTCCAAGAGCTAACTGCTCAAATGGTGAGGGATGCAACCTTCTGTAAGGAAGATATACACTATATCTAAAAATGAACTATTTGTGTAGACCTGTTGTCTTGATCAGTTCTAGTTAATTGTAATCTTCTTATGATTCTTCACATAGGTCTTCAATTGATGAATGATGTAGCTTTACTATCTAACTTTCTGCTCTGCTCTGTCTTATTCTTTTTCACTTCATTCACACTTTGCAATCACAATAGAACTGCTATATGTATCTTACCCAAGGGTAAGGTCACGACGACTTGTAGGAAACACTTCAGTAACATTCTTGTCGGCTTAACTAAGCATGCAATCAAATTTAGTATTGTGCAACTCAAAATTAGTGAACGCGTCGCTTCACATAGTCGGCTCTACCAAATTAACTCAAACATCACACTTCTATTAAAACACATTTAGCACCTTTGGATAATCATCATTAACTCATAAATAAACATGAATACAAACATGCATATCCTGAAGATAGGCGCAACTCAAGAAACAATATAAATACGTTGGCTCTTAATAGATAATCTCTAGAAACTGTAAATGCCAAAACAAATTAACATAACTCAACTGAAACTACATATCTAAATCTGCATGTATGAAAATTGCATCCAGAACATGTCTAAAACATAAATGTAAATGAGCAAGGATCTAGAATATATGTATAGATAATTGCTTACAGGACACTGTTGTATATTATATGTTGTCATCAATGACAAACATACAATCGACTATTTGTATAGAAGCAAATCTCCAACAATCTCCCCCTTTGACATTGACGGAAACATATGATATGAAAAACACCATCAAACCAAAGTATCCTCTTTCTTTTTTATAATCTTCTCAATATCCTCATCAAAAGCTCCTCTTAACTACTGCATCTCTTTTTACTATATTTTTCATTACTGTATACTCCCCTAGGGTATATGCTCCCCCTTTGACATCAATGGAAAAGGGCTCCAAAAATAATTAAGCATGGGTACTACTCTAGAAGCAGAGTAGTCAACCACTCATTAGTCACCAAGGACTGATGCTCTTGCTGCAAATTCTAATTAGACTAAGGAAAGGGAATTACTCCCAGCTTCTCCCTGAGATACTCAAAAGTATCTTTTGATAAAGGCTTTGTAAAAATATATGCTAATTGTTCTTTAGTTCTCACATAATCCAACTTTACTTCTTTGTCTGTAACTTTTTCTCTTAGAAAATAATATTTGATCTCAATGTGTTTTGTCTTTGCATGCATCACAAGGTTCTTTGACATATTGATAGTGCTAGTGTTATCACAGTGAATAAAAATAGGATAATCAATCTGAATACCAAAGTCTTTAATCATCTGTTTGATCCAAACCATTGTTGAATAATTCAATGTTGCTGAAACATACTCAGCTTATGCTATTGACTGAGAGATACAAGTATGCTTCTTGCTTGTCCAAATAACCAACCTGTCTCCAAGAAATACTACTCCTCCTAAGGTACTCTTCCTGTCATCAACACAACCTGACCAATCTGCATCTATATACACATGAAGTTGTATATTCTCTGAGTTAAGATACCATAAACCATAGTCTATAGTCCCCTTTAAGTATCTGAATATTCTTTTTATTTCCATTAGGTGATTTTGTTTAGGTTCAGCTGCAAATCTTCCAACAATGCCAATTGCATTAGAAATATCTGGTCTAGATTGAGTAAGCTATATGAGTTTTCCAATCATAGACTTGTATAGTGTCTTGTTGACTGTTGTGGAATCATCATCTTTAGAAAGCTTTCTTCCCATTATCATGAGGGTGCTTATTGGTTTGCAATCTTCCATTTTGAAAGTCTTCAATATCTCCTTCACATACTTAGACTGATTTATGAATATGCCTTTGTCTGTTTGTTTTACATTCAATCCCAAAAAATATTTGATAGGTCCAA
>MU224111.1:970879-982266 GCA_018584345.1 Thuja plicata
ATTCATTATTGTTGATAATATAGAAGCTTTTTTCTTTCAACATGAATATCATGTCTCTGGCTTTTTGGCCGCCATAGCTTCTTCTTTTCTCTTCTGTCTTTGCTTCTTCTTGTGACAGTCTTGCATGTAGGTGTTATTGGGAGAATAGGACATTTCCTATTTCTAACAGTTTCTAGAGGCAAGGTTTATCTTCTCGATAATGGTTGATCAGAAAAATCTACGGTATTCACACACCACTTAGTATTTGATTATTGTACCTAAGATAGATTAATGAGTTTTATATCTAACTCTATTTCAAATGGAAAATGTATGGTGTGTTTGGAGATTTAAAATTGACTAGAGTATAATTTTGTTATGGAATAATATGAATGTAAATATTCTTGTTTTTCTTGTATATTATTGCAATTTGATTGATTCATCATGGACGATGTGTTGAAGACAATTATTCAATTGTGTATTGTCATTGATGTTACACATGTATATACACTTATGTAGTGATGTTACACAAATGTCTATATTTAGACCGAGCACAATTGGTGAATGGAAAGAGTTTTTAGTGTTGACTGAGATCAGTCAGGTATTGAAGATATTCAGTGTTGACCGAGTCATTTGGGCAATTTAGTCATGGTTAGGCATTAAAGAAACTCAATGTTAACTGAGTTGATTGTTCAGTGTCAGCAACTAACAGTGGTTTACATTCTATAATTAATTGGTTATATGAGGCCGACTGAATTATGATTTATTACTTATTTAGAAGTATATTCAAGCCGACTTGACATGACTTATCATATATATGAAAGGTCAAGTTTGGATTGAATGTGAGAGTGTGTGAAAAGTTAAAGATAAGCAAAAGTGTGGAATTCTGTGATATGAAGAGTGAAAGTGAAATGAGATGGGATTTTGATTGAGTATAGAACACTCAAAGCTGCAATAGAATATTTGATCAGCAAAGATCTAGTTATAATCAGAATAGAGACTTGAATCAGCAAAGTAAATTGCTTACATATACAATTCAATTCATTGTTACTTTCTAACAATTGTAGCAGTGATCTCAAATCTCTTAACAGAGTAGACTTAACAATCTTTTTGTAAATCCTCTCACAAGGTAGCATTTCTATGTTGAAGTGCTAAATACCTCTAAAAAGGCCACTCCTCATAAGGTGATTTAAATCCTCTAACAGGGTGACACCTAATAGTGTGTTTTTATAACCGTTAACAGGGTTGGCTCCTAACATGGCTCACTTCAGAAGAGTGAAAAATAGTAACTAGTTACATTGGTGGTTTTTCCCATATTGTGTTTCCACGTTAAATCTTGGTGTCACCTATGTATATGTTATTTGTTTCATGCTTTATGTTTCTGCACTTAATCACTAAAGTATAATTGCATTGGATATCATAAAGATTTCTTTAACACCCGAGTTACAGAAGAATATCATAATTAACCGAGTAATAGTGTTATATTGTTTAAGACATCTAAGGGACAAGGGAATTATTTTTGGAGTAACTAATTCAACCCTCCCCTCTCAGTTACTTATCTCATTTCCAACATGATGAGCTTCTTAAGGGGGGAAGGATGTCATAACCCATCTTTATAACTCCATCATTTTAGGAATTCGATCAAAAATCTACTTTTGAACGAAGATAAGAACTAACAGTTAACAAAGTGTGGCTTTAATTGAACGAGTAAATTTTTTTATTGAACTCTATCGCTAAGCATGCATTAATCATGGCATGATGGACTCGTAACTTGATGATAGACTTAGTAAACATTCACAGGAGAGGGAGACTTGATTACGCCGCAGGGGGAATTTATGAGAAGAGGGAGGTGGCAGTTATGGAAGGAGAAAATAAAGCCATAGGTATAGGAAAGAAGATAAATACAGGGTGAGAGAAGAAGAAAAACACAAAGAGAGGGGTGCGTAGGATTGCGGGAGGACATTATGTGATGAAAGGGGAACGCAATAGTGGAGGATTCTGAAGGAGTGGTGGAAATTCTTGGTTCCTTTTTCATTTTTTTATATATTTTCCTTCTATGAAAATCAGCAATTACTATTTACTAGGTGACTAAAAAGATCTATAAATAAATTAGGAATATTTCTCTTATACCGGTAAGATTTAGAGTTTCAGAAAATCGAAAACCATCAACTTGATGTCTTTTGGTTACGGTAGCCATGATGGATTCTTAATTCATTTTCTTCTTGCAGTGCCTTGTATTCTTTTCTTGCACAATGTATATCTTGCTGCGCCATGATTCTTATCTCCTAAACCTTGTTTTTGTCTCCTGTGCTATGATATTATCCACCTGTGCAATGTTTTTATCTTCATGCGCATGGTCTTTTTTATTTTTCCAGTGCAATATATATTTCTTTCTGTGCACACCCTACTTAGACATAGGTGTTAGTTGTGTTATGTATTTGGCCATTCAACCAATAGGGGTCCAAGGGACGTTTATGCACACACAACCATCCTTCAAGTGATTTTAATTGCATTTTTTTTGTTGTGTTGTTTAGTTTCGAGTCTTACTTTATTAAATTTGCAGAAATCTCAAAACAAGTGTTGAAGTTTGTGTAAATTATGAAGAAGTGTGAGAATCAGGAAACAATACCTTTCATATGCTCACACCAAAAACGTAGGAAATATATTTTGGCTTGCTATTTCTCTTAAATGAGATCTGGAAATGTTTTAGAGACAACTTAGTAATAGAGATGGTTTTCAGATGAATGTAGGTAAAAGAAAGTTTTTATAGAAAACAAACCTGTGAACTTAGAAAAGCTAAATTATTCAATTAGTGAGATATAAAACCAAACTTAAATAAAAACAGCAGCATCAATCAACTTAGATAATTTGAACTATTAGAAGGCTGAATTCCTTTGTTGACAATCTCACATTAGGAACTTGGACAGTTATTATTGTTTAGGGGGAAATGATAGATTTTATTGAGTGATTTTAATTCTTTTTGAAACTGTTAGAAAACCAGCTTTATTGAGATAAAAACATGTAGCTTATACTTCTGTTGTATAGAATTTTGGAGGTTGGGATTTAAAATCTTGTTTTTATGTTGAAAATATTCTTGTTTTGAATAATTGTTAAGTGAATGTTCATTTTGAAAATGTAAAGGAAGGTGTAGGATGTGGAATCCCAGGAAAGGGTAATTTTATTTTGCATTACCTGCCAGTAGAAGTCTGGTTTTAAAAGTGCTTTGGCCAAAGCTTGGTAATACATATTTTCTTAAATGTGTATGGTTATGTTTTATTTTCCTGAATTTGTGAATAGAATCTATTTAGAAATTTGTGGAAAGTAGTTAGACTCACAAACACACCAGATTCCTTCCGATCCATCAGTGCCAAGAGATAAACTTCTTGGGCAGGGTCGGTGCGCTCTTCATTTCAGGATGAGCCCCGAGGGAGCTAACCACTTTGTGGTTGGGTGGATTAAGCCCCTGAACCACACTCTTGTCTCAAGATTTATATTTGAACAGGAGTTCGATGGATTAGGAGACCGGAGTGTGCAGATGGACAGTTGTCCGATGACATTTATGATATTAATTTTATGGCCTTATAGTCTTGTACATGATGTAGTTGTATTTATCTTTCCATTATGATGTAAGGTATTCGACATAGATGGTCGACATCCTGATATATTGAACATTGTAATTTATTCTTTTATTGAAGTATTGTAATTTGACAGTTGGTCGATTACTCTTGGTTGTATTATCTTTATGAAATGTCGAAATGAATTTATGGAAAATAGAATTATGTGTTTATGATTCTTGATTTACTTGAATTTTTTGGTCGATCAGTCTTTAGGGTTGACCGACTATGACTATGGAATCGACATAGGATAAATTTTAGCATGTTTAGCTTATGTGCCTTTAATTGGAAAACCAGTCTTTACACAAATATACTTCTAAATATAAAAACTAAACACTAAATTTAAAAACAAAAACATGCATAAATATTTAAACCTAAAATAAAAATATTTCAAACTTGGAGCAAAAACTGATCTATTACAATATTTCAAATTTTAATAGAATAAAATAATTGTAAATTGAAATACTTCTATTAGCTTTTTCTTTTTTTTTTTAAACCAAAAAAATAGATATAAATAAGTTTTAAAAAAACATAATAAAACGTTACGACTGTAAGTTCAATTCTATTTTTATTTCAAATTGTAAGAAGATAATTTATATGTAAATATCCATTTCACAACTTCAAAAAATGAGTAGAAAATAAGTATGTTCAAATACACATAAGTCAACAATCTTAATACCACTACCCATTACATACTCTCTAAGAGTAGTCATATGCATTTCTTTTGTTGTGTCAATTATTTGATTAATGCAAGAAATAGATGTGCAATCTATTTTTGAAACATGCACAATAGTAGTGACTCGTCTTTGAAAAGTACAATTACATCTCTCTCTCTCTCTCTCTCTCTCTCTCTCTCTCTCTCTCTGATATAGAGGTTTTCATTTAAATATGTTTAGATTCCTATAATTAGATGTGTAGTTGATTTGAAGTTGTCATTTATCCATTTAAAACCTTTGTTGCATATAAGCATCATTTGCTACATGACCTACCAAATGATCTTATGTAAAATACAAATGGTATGCAAAAAAATAGACCTATTTTTTTTCTTAATTGACTTTCCACATATCTTCGGCGTACCCATTGCACAAAATGTCTCAATGCAAAATTTACCAAATTATTGACAGCTACATCTAATAATCTTATTTATATTTCTTAGAGCAAATTCAGAATTTAAAATTTGGGAAAGGCAATTTGCAATGACTTTTTCTCCAAGATTTTATAACCAAAACACCATTTGGGATTATTTACTAATTTTGGAGAGTGAATTCTACATTTACAATTATATATTTGAAAAGTAAGTAATTTTATTATTTGATTCAGTTGAGAAAATGCGCGGTGGAAAGAAATCTCCAATTAATGACTCTATGATATCACCAGAGTTTGCAAGGCCAACCAAAAGCAAGGTGAAGGACACGACATTGAGAGGAAGGCCTTGAGATATGGCTAAATGTACAAGGTCCCAGGCCTTGTTTGTTTTAATCGATGGACTGATTGAAGTTTAAAATACTAAATTTATGAGCGATGTGAGGAGGGGGTTTCTTTTGTTTGAGTGTGTGTTGAGATGAGGAGGTTTCGTAGTATTGTATTAAAGAATGAGAATGAGGATTAGGAGAAGTTACCAGTTTAGAAATGGGGCGTATCCATTTGAAGTTGTGCATCATCTCCATCTTCAAATAATTCCTCAAGTCCGTCCGCTTCAGCCAAACCCTAAATAGAACATGAGGTTCACATTGTATAAATTAGTGAATTTTTTGTGGTCGACAGAGGCGTCTTGCCGTCTCAAACACATTTATGGCTTTTCCATCAAGATTGCTTCAATCTTTCAGTAATGCTTTCATCTTTCTTTAATATATATGATATTTCCATCAGATTTATGCTTTGCGAGTCAGGGCATGAGATCGTCAGAAAACCCTCTATTGTCGTCTCCTCTTTTGACATGATTTAAAAGTACAAATTAGCTGTGTAAATTGATGAAATGTGTAAAAATATTTAATGGTTTCTGACAATACCTTTAAATGAAGGAGACTTTGTTTGAAGTATCCTTATTCAAAGGCACATTGGTAACCCAAGGAAAAAATAAATTTGTTTTAAGGTACCTTCAAACAAAAGTTATGTATGTATCATGTTCATTCAAAGAAAAACAATGAAGTGAATGTGATTGGAAATTTGACTTCTCATTTTGATCCAATTTTTTTTTGTCTCACAAGTGGGACTTTCTATTTATGTCCAATCACCACTAGTATCAAATCCATACAAGAATATATGCAAATTCCACTTGATCTTGATAAAGTTCAAAGTAGGAGAGAAGAACTCTATCTCTCATGGGTTGATCTTGAATAACCTTTGTTATTCATTGTGATTCATCCTTGTAGCCATAGTATACTTGTCTTTTATGTTAATCACAACATGATAAGTAAGTATATATTTGTTTCAAAATCCTCCTTTAGCTAAGCTAGTATAGTAAGGGGTTTAATCTATTAAAGTCATCCTACCTTTTAAGAGGATTAAGAAATGATTAGCAAACTCACATCTATTTTTTGTGTTTCATAGGTGTCTACGGTCTACAAACTATCGTCTTTATCCCTAATGGTGTTTTTAGTCATAGTAGGATAACAAGGGATATCCCTTGACCATCTTCGAAAATCTTCAAAACCTTAAAAGACCTTTGAAACGTTCTAGTAAGAGGAAACATCATAGGGAGGTTTGGCAGCCCTCGAGATTCTTGGAGACATCTAAGAGTCCCTCAAACATCCTAAGATTGGGCAGATATCCCTTCCTACAAGACAAGTTTTTAGAAAGTTTTAAGGTATCATAATAACATTAAAAATCATAATTAAATCTATCATAACGTCATTTTAACAAATGATAAGAGTATAACAATAATAAAAGTAATCATGATAATTCTCTAACATCAATAAATATATCATGATTCATATTCATAGCTAATTCAATATAACTTACATATAATAGTTAACACTCACAGTAATAATTTAAATTTCTAATTTTATTGTCAAAATTTAACTCAAAAGTCTCAAACTTTTTTTTTTGATACGGTATTAGAGTGAGTTATTATTGGCAATTACAAAAGAGATTAAAGGTGCATTGGTCATGATTTGGTTTAGGGTGAGAAGCGCATAAAAGAAATTTTCTTTGGAATGTGGTTGGTGTGTAGGTTTTTTCAAACACCATCTACCATCATTTTAATGGTGTCTCACGTTATATTGCTAATGTTTACTATTGTCTATCGCCTTGTACAAAACTCTCTTTCTATGTATGTGTGTGTAGATATCTGTGTGCATATACACTTTCTAAATTTACTCAAACCATCAATCAATTTCTCTATGAATAAAAGCACAAAGATGATCTCTCCATGGCTGGAAATACAAACTTTTGAGTGCTAATAATACAAAACAGTGTACGGCATGAGAAGTTGGCTGATATGAGATCTTGTGCAGTAACTCTTGTCATGGCTATATGAAAGTATGTTTCTGAGGCATTTACTAGCTTTGGAATTTCAAGGATAATAATACAAAATAGTGTATGGCATGAGAAGTTGCCTGCTATGAGATCTTGTGTAGTAACTCTTGTCATGGCTATATGAAAGTATATTTCTGAGGCATTTACTAGCTTTAGAATTTCAAGGATAATAATTCAAAACAGTGTATGGCATGAGAAGTTGTCTGACATGAGATCTCGTGCAGTAACTCTTATCATGGCTATATGAAAGTATATTTCTCAGGCATTTACTAGCTTTGGAATTTCAAGGATGACTTAAATGAGATCTTGTCATGGCTGTATGAAAGTATATTTATGAGGCATTTACTAGCATAATGAAGTGGATGACTGGAAATGAAATCTTTTGAAGTACCTCTTATTTTGACTTTAACAATGGCTTTGCTAGTTTTGGAAACTCCAAATTAGAAGGCCTAATTCTAATAAATTAAAAAATATTATAAAGTTGATTATTTCAAAGAAACATACATTCAACTTTGGCACTTCTTGGGGCATGGACTTTCTAGATGACTAGAAGCAACTCTTCGATCATTTGTTTGGATGGACAGATCATTCCCTCGTTCTTAGGCTTATGTCCTACTATTCAATTTGTGAGTCCCTAGGCTTATGCCTATTCAATTTGTGAGTCCCATCTTTTGGCTATTGTCAGTTAGGTGCATATATTATGTTTGTTTCCCTTATGTTAAATATACAAATACTGCATTTAACTCCAACATAGTATTTTGTTCATTAGAAGTCTTTTTAGTTTAGTTAACTCGTGTTAAATAGATATTGTCAACAAAAGAAATCTTGAAAGAAAAGTTAAATAAGCAGTTGATAGCTTTGGATTGCTGCAACTCATAACTCGTGTTTTAGTTCTAATAGAGTTTCTAGGTTGCTAACAAGGCCACCCAATAGATGCCTCATTTTGAGCTAAGACAAAAATAATGAATTGAATGTGACACACTTTTACAACTACCTATGCAAGTTAACGTTTGCAGTGCTAGCCCTAAAATATTTCATACTATTCATAAAGCTATTAAAAAAGTATGAATTAATATGATAATTTTTTTAAGTTGAATTATGGAATTGGTTGCAATTGTAACCTACAGATAAAAAATAATCATTGGTAATGAAAAGGAACCATCAAGTTATGCTCTCATTCTAAACTATTATACATGATTGGAGTTTGTGAAGCTAGAAGATAGTATAACCAACATTAATTCGTCCATTCTTGTACATAAGTTATTATGTAATGAGTGTATAACTAGCACTTGCACCTGTAGGAGGTTCAAGGGATAAGTCGATAGGGTATTTTAGGGATTTTAGGAGGGATATGGTGTGTATGCCTTGTATTTGAAGCACAATTAGGTGCCTCCTTCATACTTGGAAGTACAAGGAATCCCATGTACTAGAAGACAAAATTACTAATTTGATTATTATAATTAGTTATATTATATTTTTTTGGATAGTGATGTCATTCAAATGTTCAAATTGAACTCGTGGCTAAATGAATATATGATATGAAGTTTATGGAAGGAATTAAAATATATGTAACTGATATACAATTTTATTTTTACGTATTCCTTTGTGAAGGTATGATGCTAAATCATTCTAGGTGAATCTCAACCAAACAAAAATATTTCGTGTTTATTTTCTTCAATTTAGATGTAGTTGCAAATGCCCCTATATACATGTATGCAAAATGTAGGACAAGGTAGTGTGTTGTTTGATAAAATGCTTGAAAGAAATGTGATCTCATGGAATATCATACAATTTCTAGTCATAAAGCCAAATTCTAAAGTTTTGTTAGCATTCAACCTGCTCTGTGAAAACGGGAATTTTAGAAAAGGGCATGGAATGCCATCAACACATAAAAGAAAGGAGCTTTACTAAATGTTGTAATTGCAACTTCTTGGAAGACATGTGTGCAAAATATGTAAGCATAGAAAGGTCACATTCATTGTTTGCACAATGCCTCGAAGAGATGTCGCTCCATGAGATTCAATGATTCCAAATATGCACGAAATGAATTTGTTGAAAAGGCTTTAGAAGCGACCAAAGAAATGCCCCAACAAATGCCTTGATAATAAAAACCATGGCAAATCACAAAATAGAACTAGTTATAATAGTGATAATAAATCAACTGACTGGATCAATCTACCTTGAAATGAAATTCATAATGTATGCTTGATGCTTAATAATTAGGCTCTGATGAAGTTCAATAGGCAAGTCAACCATGCAATTATTTTCGCTTCTTAAACCGTATGTAGATCCCACAATATATGAAACATGACATTAATTTAAAATCTAGTTAAAATTAAATGTGGGCATTGAGAGAAACAATTTAAATTCAAATCATAGTTCTTCTAAATTCATCATTGTACAATTACATTAATCAAAAACATGTACAATTGTACATCGTCACTAACGATAATAGTACTAATAATTGCATTTAATGGATAATTTTACTTTGACAAGAAATGCATTAACAATGCTTCATGTTAACTAAAGTGATTCATTGAGAATGCTTCATGTTAACTAAAGTAGTCTTTGCTTAAGTTCAATAGAAAAACCACCTATGCAGATTTTATCTGTTTCTTCATTCTCCATTTGTGAATATTTGCTTGCATCTTTGCACATACACTCTTCTTGAAGCCAGGATAAGGTTCATAATTATAAAACTTTTGAAGGGCATGAAGCCAAAAGAATAGATGTGCCACTTGAGTCATCTACCTCTGACCAAAAACACCTAAAATCCTTTCAATATTTTTCTTCACAAATTCTACTCATGAAAATAAGATTGAAATAACGTCAAGCAGAACAAAAAAATGGAACCACATAAAGTTTGAACAAGATTAAACAGTGCAGCTGCTCAGATATAAAAACCAACAACTAATATTCTAATTTGTACTTGTAACCACCATTAATAAAGTTGTAAATTTTCATTACAGCACCTGAAAAATTCCATGTCCTACGAATTAACCTGCCCAACAAACCAACACAATAACAACAAGTAACTTGGCAAAGATTAAAAATCACTTGACTTACAAAGGTTCTAAATATAAATATGACTACCAACTATTTAAACAAAATGTACAGCAAGCTTCAATCATTGGCTTAGGCCTCACGAATTGCTGAAACATAGATAGTGCATACCAACTATTTACAGACATGTAAAACCCATCTAAAGTGGTATTGTATGGAATGATATTTATAGCTAGAGAGTCAATAGTGATCTGATTCTTTCCAGGAGACCAAATTTCTCATCAAGCTATATTAAACTTTTGCATAAAGTGTAGGAAGTGAGAGAAAGATTATTCGCAACTAATTTATACAAGACATTCATCAAGAATACCTATGATGTCCATGCAAAAGACTGTCGAGTATATACTGATCCAAAGGAAGGCATGTCATAAACATAAAAAGGATTTGCTTCCACTCCATAGTCCATCTTCGGTCTAGCATCAAGTTCATCATCGTGTTTATGTGCAAAATCAGGAATTTAATTTGGCTATTCCCAATGATCCCTACGAATATTTCAAAGATTCACACACTTTAGTTTCCCATATAAGCTGCAAATGTGTTTAAATTCAAACACCGAGAACAATTAATTCCCTTGAAGGAAAAGATGAAAACTAACCATGCGTGCTAGTAGCTTAACTTTGTGCAAATAGCAGCCATGACTGAAGGTTTGGGTGTAGGAATTAAACTACTTAAAGCTTTTCTTTAAATGCTAGAGGTAACTCATGATAAATTAACCTTAGTGTAGACAATTCAAGGTAATTATTACCCCTCGCTGCTGATTTGTGAATGAGGGCGGCAAGTTGATCTAGAATGGGGGCATTGTGATCAACATCTATTTCGGGAACTATCTGACTCAAGATCTCCCTTGTGTTCTCCAATACCAATGAATCTCGGTGCTGCTTCTTAAGCTTCTCTTGCAAAACTTTCCTTAGACAGATTTCTCCATATTCTTGGAGAGATTTAAAATCTAATGTAGTTGGGTCACATTTTGGTATTTCTATTATCTCATCAAGTGTGACTTCCAACTTGTTCTTCTTTGTTTTCTTCTTCTTCTTTTGTGATCCACCTGTATGCAGAACCATAGCCATCTCTGCTTGGTCTGATGTGCTACTTGATGGCTTTTGTGGAGTTGTACCTTTTTCTTGCTGCTAGGTGTTTGCCTGTCGGTTGTCTGAGGACGTCTCCTTATAAACCTTCAGTGTTTCTACAGCTTCGCCTTTTGTGTCCTTTGGCGTGGTATCAACTGTCTTTTCTTGCTCATCTTTCTCTTTTTGCACT
>MU224112.1:7960-29048 GCA_018584345.1 Thuja plicata
ATCATAGGGTTTGTTTAGCCAAATAGATATTTTAGGAATTAAATATGATGTATGATTAATACAGATTTAGGATTTTTTGCATTTGACACTCAGGTCGAGTAGAGTCAGTGAAAACTCAGAATTGCCTAGTACATTAGGACTTTGATGATTCAGAAGAATGACAAATGCAACAAAACTGGTTAGAGTTGCAAGATGTCAATTTTGGGGTGTTACATAAAGTACTTGAAGATGTCAAAGGTATATTTGTAGATGCATTGCAGATTGAATTCAATGAGAGTGACTCAATAATGGACCAACTTGTTGACATTGTCCACAAGTTCAACATAGATATGAATGGTCAAGAGAAGTTACTCGAGAAGGCAGAAAATAAATTTGAGAACAAGGTTCTAGAAAATATTGCAAAGAAGATTGCAATTGACTAGGTGCAACTTACAAATATCATCAACACTCTCGAAACCACCGTGAAAAATTTGGTAGCACTATTTGTAAAGTTGAGTGACACCTCTAACTTTACTATGGAGATCAAGAACAAGATAGTGAGGATTGATGTAGACATGAAGGAAAGTGCAAGGCAGTTAGCACATGACCCGAGCACCAATTCCACTTACTTCATGAAGATCAAGTATCTTATAGATCTACAAGCTGAATTGTTGAGAGAAGAAGCAAGGACTAGAGATTCACTTACAACAATCCAAAGTCAACTCCTACCACACATGGATGGGATGCAGAAACGCATAACACATGCAAAGACACTCATTCATGACAAAAATTTCTCAGTTTATGAGCTAATGATAGAGTTGTCTACAGAGATACAAGTTGAATTGCACATCATGAAGGTGCTACAGGACAATTGGGACAACACTTTGTCTCAGATTTTGAAGGTACATAGTGATTTCCTATCCTACTTTGGAATAACCTTGTAAATATCACTTTTGGCATTTTTGTCAAAAACAAGGGGGAAATATCATTATATTGTAATTAAGGGGGAATATCATTGAGGAAACACATGTACACTGGAACAATGTAGAAAATACACTTTACAAAAACAATCTTGAAAAATACAAAAATAGAGTCAGTTGGACCCGAGCAGAAGAAGCATTGTCAAAACCCGAGCAGACAGTAAGGGGGAGTTTTGAATTATCAGACACATAATTCAATGATAAGTATTTTTGTCACTAATGTGAAAGGGGGAGATTGTAGACCTTATGGCAAGACATATTGTCAATTAGTGTCAAAATACTTAGTCAACTAGTGTCGACTAAGCCAGCAAGCATTATGCAAAGTCCTGAGTGATCAACATTGCCTGAGTGATCAGCATCGCCCAAGTGATCAGTATGATCTGAGTGATTTATAGTATCTCCTGAGTGACACTTTATCACCCGAGTAGACTTCAGGACCCAAGTGATAGTTTGAAGCTGACCTTGCATATATTGTTAAATATAATTTTGTTTATTGCAAGCCGACTTTCAGAGTTATTTGTTGGATAAAGATATATATGTAAGATAGTTTGTTTTATCCAATATGTGAAAAAAAAGTAAGAATGTATGCATAAGTGTAAAGACATGTGAATGGAAGTATGATTAAGAGTAGAAGTATTTAGGTCAACAGAGTCTCATTTATCACACTTAGGTGATCAATTATATTCAGAAGGATCTTATTCAGCAATTATAGTTGCACAGAGCAGATCATCAACTAGTTCATTCTCACAAGTGGATTAGAAAAATCCTTTAACAAGGTGGACCTAACAGTCCTTTATTTAAATCTCTTAACAGAGTTGCATTACTTATTGTATTGTACAAAATACTTTAACAAGGTGGACCTAACATTCATTTCTATGCTCCTAACAGGGCAGACCGTCAGAAGTGGTCATTGTAAGCTCTAACAGACTAAATTTATACTGCAGTACTAAATCTTGTGGGTATCATCCCCACCCCAGTTTTACTTTATTTTTTAAGGTTTCTGGGTAACCAAATATTGTGTTATGTGTTGTGTATGAATCTTTACTTTCAATTTCTATGCATGCAAACAAATAAGTTAATCTAATTATGGATTAAAAGGATTAAATTTTATTGGTTCCTGATTCACCCCCCCCCTCTTAGTCACTGGGAACATCATATATTTCCAACACAAAGGTACACAATGAACATGATAGAAACAACACTTATCACAAAACATGGTCAACAACACCAAACATTCAGAATAGCCACCGTAAAATTCAAAGGAAAACCCAAGTGGAAGAACTTCCAAAGTTTAACATTAAATCATAAAAGTGCACAATTCCAACTATAAATCAAATGTGACTAATGACACAAACTAGACAACAAAAAGAGATTTGGGTGACTAATCTAGTTATAAGAAAATTCAAAATAAATTAATGTTGACCCACATACAACACAACAATATATCAATCAACATCACCATGTAAGAAAATTTAGAAGCAGAAAAACATTGAAGAATACCTATGGGATGAGAACTTCAAAGTTAAGAGAGTCACTAACTGTAATATCTAAAAATGTTGTTTGTGTTTTGCATATAAGAGACATTACATTTGAATATATTATGAGGGTAAATAAGATGCTCTCCTTCTATCCTTAGATATGTAAATGAAAGATCCAACTTGATTAACCCAAAAGGAAGGATCAATACATAAATGAATCAATCATTTGGAAACACGAATAAGGAAGGAAGATCTTAAGTACCCGGTTTGATTTGTTAATTTGGATGTGTTTTAGATTTAGATAGATTGAAAACCTTAATTGAATTTAATAGGAGAAATGAACTAACCTTGAAATATTGAAGATATGAAGAATGTTGTTTTCTGAAGCCTATGTTGAGTTTTTGAAAAATCTGAGACCAGATTTGGAATAGAAACGTAGAGACAGACAAAACCCAGAAATATTTTTCAATTCTGAGACAGTTTTGATTTTTACCCTCAAGTCAATGTCACCATTTTCTAGAATTTTTGATTGTTCTCTAGTTCATAATCAACCTAAAAAGTATCAAACTGAAATTCTATTTTTGGATCTCGAAAGTTTGCCGAAAAGGGTATCCAAATCTCCATCTCGATCTGTTGTTCCAAACCTGTACCTACAAGAAAAAGGGTTTGTTTGTTGGGGGATGGGTTTGCCTTTGTCAAACCCTAGTTTTGGAATTAACCTCAAATATATAATTGAAATTGCATAAATAAACAAAGTAAATGAAACAATTCACCTTGCTCATGTAAAAGTCCTTGTGGAGGATTCGAATCCTTGAATCCACAAGTATGGATGCACCAAATGAATGTAAAATGTAGAATTTAGAATGTTGGATGTCTTCAATCAATTGCTTGTAGATCTTTAACACCAATCTTGAATGGGTTCTTGAATTGGAAGAGGCTTAGAGAAATGTAGATGGAGAAATCTTCAACAAGAGGGCTCCATGGAGCTTGAATACTTCAATGGCCACCAATACATCTCCTTGATGAAAATGGATGCTTGAGAAGTGCTTGAGAATGGATGAATGCTTCAATGGCTACTTTTCTTGCTTCAAATCTTGCTTCTTCACCTTTGGGATTCACTCTTCAAGTCTTGAGCTCTTGCAATTATCAAGTCTTAGATTGTTCTTGCTTGTGTATAATGATGGTTAGAGAAAATGAGAGGAGAAAACTTCCTTTTATATGAAATTAGGGCACAATATTCTAGAGAGGATAACATATGAGAATTAATTATAATTGGACCCATTCCCCTAGAAGAGTACCTATGTTAAATATAATTGAAGATTTGTTGTCCCGAAGTCTGAAACAGCCGACCCGAAAGCGGGAATTAACTTTTTCCAAAGACCGACATCCAGAAACCCTGAGATTCTAAAATTTGAACCCCGGGCCTAGAAAAGGTCAATTATGACCTAGGTCAAGGTCGAGGTCAACCTTGACCTAGGTCAAGGTCAAGGTTGACCTTGCCCCTGAGGCCAAAGTTCCAGTTTCTCAGTCTGGGGTGCCAGAAATAGGTTGGAAAAAAAGGAAATGGGGCAGAACAGGGGGCTAAAGACATATCAAAGTCAGTAACCTATTCAAGGAACTTGACATGAACCCAAACCACTTACCGAAAAGGCTAAACCGGTCTACAATGGAGGTGCTTCCATTTTCCAACTATACATTTAGCCCCCACTTTAGCAAGAGTATGGACTCAATACAAACTCTTGGTAAAGGAGATCATAAAGAACAGATAATCTTATTGGAATCACAAGGGACAAATAAATATTCAAGCCCCAAAGGGACTTAAGTATTTATCAACCCTAAGATCATGATGAGAGAGACATCACCAGTTAAGGAGAGAGAGAGGGTATGGTTACCTCACCCATGAGAACCTATGTCCCATTGTGAACCACACAAGGAAAAAAAAGTGTAACTGGAAAGATGGAGTTGAACCCCTTAGTGAATGTGGCTACTCACTAGTCAACCCATCAAGGAGATCCATTCTTAAGGACACCTTCCAACCTTAAGGTATCAAAACATTGTATATTGAAATAGGAGGGTTCAAGAGATCCGTGTAAATTTAAACTAGAGGGATCAAGAGATCCTAAAAAGTGAAATGTCCATGCTTTAAGGATTAGCCTTTAATCCATAAAGGGAAAAAGTTTTAAGTTTTGAAAATATTTTGAACGTGTGTGTGTGCAAAAGGTGAGTAGAGCGTATGCCCTCACGTTAAAATCATTGCTAACACTTTAATAGGAGCAATGGCTTTGACGGAAACATAAACAAATCTACTGATTACGTTTCCACTACGAGATGCCCCCAAATGAAGACAAATCAAGGGAAATATCACATAAACATACAAAGAACACATAAGGGATCTACCTACTGTGGGGTTAGTATGATCATAAGATAACATGTACATATAGATATGATATTATTGCAAATGAATTGACATCATTCCCCAAAGAAAGTAGAACTACAATCACAATGGAGGAAAGAAAACTCAAGAGTTACGAAGAAGAATCTTTTTGGACCACAACATGGAGACCAAAAAGAATCAGTGCTACCATGTCACAGATCCAAGTAGACTACACAAGGAAAACATTTACAAACAATAGCACAAGTACAACATAAAATCAAAACAAAAAATAGAAGAATAGAGATACATATAGAGGAATTATACAATAGGTTTGATTCCTTTATCACCTTGCACCAACAAAGTAGCAAGGGTCGTATAAAAGAGTCTAACAAACATTTAGCAAACACATTACGGGAGAAGCACAGTACAACATGCAAACACAAAAATGGCTACCATGAAGGATAAGCCAATCAGGCGCATTGCCTACTCTCCCCATCTCAATTTATGTCATTTAGGGAAGGTGGGAAAATTGCAAGAGGGACTATATCCAATACAGTAGGAATAATAGTCAGTTCCAAACAAGGATCCTCTTGAGACTCGTGTTGCTTGATACTAGGTGTAATTGTCAATTAAGTTGAAAGCATATGAGGTAAATTAGTGTCAAGATCAATGGTCTCGTATTCATCACTAAGATCAATAGGATCATCTAAAGTATCCTCCTCATCAAGATTAATTAAAATGGGATCTATGATGCGAATAGGATCATCATACTCATTCATCTTAACATCATTGTGAATATTGAATTCTTCCAACACATCAGGCATAGGTTGATCGAAAGAAGATAAATAATTTTGAAAAAGAGAAGCATAGGCCCTAGCATTAGCTCTACGCTTCTTATGATGTTCATTAGTATAATTATTACATTTTGATTTGTTTGACACATGTGGAGAACTAGGAGGAATAACCACTAATTCCTTCACAGGTTCTGTAGGAGGATTGGTAGGATTCACAGTAGGCTGAGAAGAAACACTAGGAGATTGAGTAATAGAGTTATTAGTAATGGATAAAGGAGGTATAGAAGGAGTGGGAAAAAGACCACAATTGAGATCTATCCGAGGCATGCTTAACTTGAAAATCTTGCGATGTTTATAGGCTTGATATGAGTGAAAAAGGTTATCAGGGTGATGAGGACATGCATTAGGTAATGAGGGCTAAAAGAAGTCAAGAGTAGCACAATCTCTAGGCCTAGAAGGTTGATATAGACTATGATTAATAGTTTTTACTTCATTATGAATGAACTTAAGACATTTATGAATAGGAGAAGTAATAGCATGCATAGAAGTTATCCAAGGCAAACCAAATTTGACTTGAAATTGATCAGATGTAGGAATGATGATGAAGGTAGTATCTACAACCTTGCCACAAAGTTCAACGGGCAAGTTAATAGAAACAAGTGTAGGATAGAGAAAAACATTACAAGTTTGGATCCATGCATCCGATGGATCATAACAATCACGTTGTAAGTCTTTCATAAAAAGATTTTCCTCAGTAATAACATTGATTAGAGATGTGGGATCAACAAGACAACCATGTGTAGGTATCTTTGCAATCCTAGCATAAATATAAAGGGGACCATCGGGAGCCTTAATATTCTCAGAGTCATCAAAGGTAATTGAAACTTCCCGAGGTCGCTTATCCTTAGTTTGTTTTTGAGGTTTAGGTAGAACTGGAAGTTGAGGTGGAGGTGAAGGATCTTGAACAATAGGTTGAGATACAACAATGCTCTCCACATGATTAACAATGTGATTAAGATCATCCATCTTTGAGTCATAAACGATAGCCATAGAAGATGGTTGAGCGATAGTATTAGTATCATGTGTAGGTAGAGGATTCGTGTAGATTTGAAGGTTTTGATTAGGAGGAGAGACAAATTTGTTCCCATTTCCATCAAAATTATCAACAGATAAAGCATTGGAATTAATTAAGTCTTGAACCTTATGCTTTAGAGAATAAAAATTTTCAGTATCATGGCCATTCTGGCGATGGTATTGGCAAAAATCTTTAGAGTCAAAGGATTTTGAAGCTATAGTAGTAGGAAGGAGAGGTCAAATAGGAGGCAAGGTAATCATATTAGCACTTAAAAACCTACTCATAATAGAATGTAAAGATTCAGAGAGAGGAGTAAACGTACAATTCATACGGAAAGCAGTAGATGCGGAAGTGGCATTGTGGGATGCAACAACAACTTGATCAACAACCGTATTCATTTGTTTATTAATCTTGATGTAGTTTTTAGGTTTCTGAAATTTATTAGGATTAGGAGCATTGTCACTCTTATCAATTGGAACAGGAGCCACTGGAGTGTTGCTCTCAAATTGACTCACTTGTAATTGATAATGATGAAGTGCTGCACAAAGTTGTTGAAAAGAGGTAAATTTAGTAAGCAGAATCCTATCTCTAATATCCTTTTTTAAATTTGAAATAAACATGTGTTGAATATCAATATTAGGAACAAGATAAGAAATCTGAGCATACAAATGCTTAAATCTACCAATGAAATTGGTCAATTTTTCCTTAATGTTTTGTTTATAATGCATTAAATTAGTTAAGGAAACTTGTTGACCAATGTTATTTTGAAATTCTTGAATGAAGGTATTAGCAAGTTTAGGAAAAGAATCAATGGAATAAGGAGGTAAAGAACAATACCATTGCAAAGCCTTGAAAGGTTCTAGCAAATAGTTTAGCTAAAATCCTATGGTCATGAGCATAATCACTACAAAGGATTTGAAATGTTTTAACATGAGTAACAAGATCATCTTTACCATTATAATTCTCTAGATGAGGCATATCGACTTGTTGAGGAATAGTAGCACGGATAATGTCTAAGGATAAGGGACTACCCATGTCACATGTAGGAATGCTAAACTTGGATTGAGTTAAAGATGCAAGTTTTTATTGTAAAGATGACATAGTCTGATCCAAACTAATAATTGTGGAATGATTAGAAGACATAGGTGGCATAGAAACATTAGGAACACTAGGAAAAGTGTAGGAAGCAACAAGAATAGAAGATACAACCGGTGGAACATTTGGAACCATAGTTAGAAGGGGGTTAGTATAGGTAAAAGGTACACTATGATATGAAGGTTGTGAGATAGGTAGAGATATCGGTGGAACACTCACAGGAATAGATGAAATTGAGAGAGATGTAATCATCAAAGGAGGAGTATAAGTAGGAATGCAAGGTAAAGGAATAGAAGAAGGTCCTTGACTAATTATAGGAGGAGTATATCCTAGATCTTGAGCCTCTTGAGCTAAAGGTCTAACATTCAAATGCACAAGATGAGTGATACCACACAATAAATTAACACCTTGATCACTATCACGAAGGACTTTCTTAAGAGCCTCTATAGCCTAAATGGAATCTTGATTATGGTTTTCTTGAATAAGCCAATTTCCCATTTTATCAAGTTCGGTTGAAACTTTTTGCACTTGTTCAGGAGGAACTCTTAAAGCATCCTCCTCATCATGAGATGAGTGATAAGAGTTATGCTCCATAGAAGGATTGGAATCATGAGTATTCAAGTTGTCATCTGGGATCCTACAGAAAGGAGAAGAAGATTTGGGATCAAAGGAACCCATGAGTCTACGGCTTCTTCTAACCGGGATACTATAAGTAGGACTAGAAGGGGTAAAGCTTGTACACCAATGCAATGCAAATGAACTAATTTAGAAAACAAAGAGTTTTATTTTAATTTTTGAAAGGAAATGCAAGAAAATAAAAGAAAGCTAATCTAATATGCATGCAAGATCTAACATAAAAGATGTAAATCTAACACCAAAAAGAAAGAGTTGTCTATCGTGGGTTCACCAAAATGTAACATCTAAAAATGTTGTTTGTGTTTTGCATATAAGAGACATTACATTTGAATATATTATGGGGGTAAATAAGATTCTCTCCTTCTATCCTTAGATATGTAAATGAAAGATCCAAGTTGATTAACCCAAAAGGAAGGATCAATACATAAATGAATCAATCATTTGGAAACAAGAATAAGGAAGGAAGATCTTAAGTACACAGTTTGATTTGTTAATTTGGATGTGTTTTAGATTTAGATAGATTGAAAACCTTAATTGAATTGAATAGGAGAAATGAACTAACCTTAAAATATTGTAGATCTGAAGAATTCTATTTTTTGAAGCCTGTGTTGAGTTTTTGGAAAATCCAAGACCAGATCTAGAATAGAAATGCAGAGACAAACAAAACCTAGAAATCTTTTTCTGTTGTGAGACAGTTTTGATTTTTACCCTCAAGTCAATGTCACCATTTGCTAGAATTTCTGATTGCACCCTAGGTCACAATTGACCTAAAATTTCTGAGACTGAAATTCTATTTTTGGATCTTGGAAGTTTTCTGAAAAGGGTATCTGAATCTCTATCCCAATCTGCTATTCCAAACATGTACCTACAAGAAAAAGGGTTTGTTTTTTGGGGGAGGGGTTTGTCTTGGTCAAACCTCATTTTTGAAATTAACCTCAAATATATAATTGAAAATGCAGAAATAAACAAAGTAAATGAAATAATTCACCTTGCTCATGTGAAAGTCCTTGTGGAGGATTTGAATCCTTGAATCCACAAGTATGGATGCACCAAATGAATGTAAAATGTAGAATGTAGAATGTTGGATGTCTTCAATCAATTGCTTGTAGATCTTCAACACCAATCTTGAATAGGTTCTTGAATTGGAAGAGGCTTGGAGGAATGTATATGGAGAAATCTTCAACAAGAGGGCTCCATGGAGCTTGAAGCCTTCAATGGCCACCAATGGATCTCCTTGATGAAAATGGATGCTTGAGAAGTGCTTGAGGATGGATGAATGCTTCAATGGCTACTTGGCTCGATTCAAATCTTTCTTCTTCACCTTTGGGATTCACTCTTCAATTCTTGAGCTCTTGCAATTATCAAGTCTTAGATTGTTCTTGCTTGTGGATAATGATGGTTAGAGAAAATGAGAGGAGAAAACTTCCTTTTATATGAAATTAGGGCACAATCTTCTAGAGAGGATGACATAGGAGAATTAAATTATAATTGGACTCATGCCCCTAGAAGAGGACCTATGTTAAATATAATTGAGGATTTGTTGTCCCAAAGTCTGAAACAACTGACCTGGAAGCGGGTAATAAATTTTTCCAAAGACCGACATCCAAAAACCCTGAGATTCTAAAATTTGAACCCCAAGCCTAGAAAAGGTAAATTGTGACCTAGGTCAAGTTTGAGGTCAAGGTCAAGGTCAACCTTGACCCAAAGAGGTCGATCTTGACCCTAAGGCCAAAGTTCTCATTTCTCAGTCTAGGGTGCCAAAAATAGGTTAGAAAAGTGGAAATGGGGCAGAACGGGGGGATAAAGCTAGGTCAAAGTTAGGAACCCATTCAAGGCACTTGACATGACCCCAAACCACTTACTTGGAAGGATAAACTAGTCTACCATGGAAGTGCTTCCACTTTCTGACTATACACTAACATCAGCACGTTGCAAGCTACAAGAAATAAAGCCATGTATGGCTACACCATTGATAAATGGGTCCAAGAGGATATTCAGGAAACCTAATCTAGGATTAAAGCCCTGGAGTCACAAAATGTGATGTTGGAGGACACAATTATTAAAATGCAAAAGGATTTTGAGGAGTTTCAGAAAGGTAAGGTTGTTTTTGAGAAGGTAACTGATAATAACAACAAGTTGGAAGAAACTATTTCCAATGTTATTGACAATGCTATCAAACCAATGAAAGAGAGAGTGAACAATAGTGAAATAATGATGAAGAAGTTGATTAATATGAACAAGGATGGCATGAATACTACTGTTGATAATCTTAAGGATCTATGTGCTCTGCTGGAAGGGAACAACCCTGAAAAAGGCAATAATGAGGAAGAAGGGAAATAGGACAATCAACTAGCTAGCCATGGCTCTAGAAATAGATCTAGTACCAGAAATAAATCTGCTTCTCATGCCAAAGATGTCACAAAAATGAAAGACTCAATTCAGAACATCCAGAATCAGATGGTGGAGGTGGAAGAGTTTGTTAAGCTGTTGGATTGATTTTGGTGCTGGGAGGTTTTTTGAGCCCATTTTGCTGGTTGTTTTTTTGGGGCTTTCTGTTTTTGTTCTCGCATCTCTCTTTTTAATATGGGGTTTATCCCTGTTGGTTTATGTCAGATGTTTTTACATATTGTTGTGTGTTTGTGCTTAATATATTTTCTTTTTTCAGCTTTGTTAAAGGGTTTTGAGGTCCCTTCAAAACCTGAAGTTACCGTAATAAAAAAACAATATATCAATCAACCAAAATAAATCATCAATTTAAAAACATTTCACATAACAAGGAGAATAGGGGTAGCCACACTCAAGGGAGTAGTTTCTTCACAACATCTAAGGTACCTCACTCTAGATGCATTATAGCATGCACCTAATCACTCAAGGAAAATCGTTTGTTATATTTCTAACATCATCTTTATGCAACTTCATGCAATTATGAATTTTACTTTGTTACTAACATTAATATTTAATCAATCCTTTGAAAAATGCTACAAATAGGTTAAAAGTTACAAGAGTTCCACTATGGATACAATGCATAATTTACTTGGGGACTTAGGTTCTTTACCCAATTGATCTATAATAATAAGGTACAATTCAAAATCTGTTAATGCACTCCTCCTAATGAATGATATATATTTCCAAACTATGCACAATGCTTTTCAAAAAACAAGAATTACTTTCCAAGTTTATAATCAATCATATTCCCTCAGAGCTAATTACAACACTCACACAATACAGTTCATATTACTCATATAAATTTAATTCAATACAACATGCAAGTCTAATAATACACAATCAAGATCATCACACCCATGTGGCTAAGAAATAGGTTACTCAAGAGAAATCACAAGTTACTCAAAGAGAAAGAAATCATGCAACAAAGAGTTCTTCAAACTAGGACTCAATCATCACAACATATCACATACAACATACATCAACTATCATGCTATAACAGACGAGGTAGTCCAGTGACCATCACCAAGTCCTCATACATACAAACCACGTAAGGCCAAAAGAAGCAAGCCTTCTGCTCACTATCAAAAAGCACTCCTATAGATGATTACTAACTTCATGAGCAATGACGAGACTACAGACCCTAGAGTTTCAACACAGATCCTAGCACAATTCGATCCTTAGTAGGTATTCACCTATAACAACCAAGACATAAACATCACTTCCAAATCAAGTGGGAAGAACCACATACGTGAAAGAGATCATGAACAATGAGTCTAAAGACACAAGGAGACATGTGCTAACATGCACTAGTAACCACCTAATGGGCATACAATTTTCCCAGAGCTCCTAGTGTAGAAACATGAGCTTTGATACCAAGTGTAATGTGTTATATTGTGGTGACTGATAAGGAAAGTACTATCCTAAAAAGTTTTTTTCCTTTCTAACCCTAAAGCGGCATAATATTATATAAATTGGCTTAGGGTTAGGGTTTTATGTATTGTATTGTTTTTTGAGTTGCTTCTTATGACGATATTGAGTTGTAAGGGATTGCGTATTGTGATAAGATTGTAATCACTGGATAATATAAATATTGGACTTCCTTTTTTGTGGACATAGCCCAGGGATTGGGTGAACCATGTTAAATCTTTGTTTCTTGTGTTCTCTTCTATTTTGGTTTATTCTCTGATATTGGTTATTATTCTACATGTAATTGTTATTTATGTCTTTTTAATCCTAACATAATGCCCTGCCAGGGAACCCATGAGAACTAACCTAAACATGCAACTAAGTTAATAGGATAATTTTTTTAAAAATGTTTAAAAATAATAATGAGAACAACGTGGAAGCAAAACAATGAAATGCATGACATACACATGTATACAACTCAAACATAGATTACAAATCTTGAGGGTTCCTTGACGTAGAATTATTTAAGCAAACCAATCTACAAAGAATAACTATAAAGAAGTAACATAAAAGATATATCAATTCAATCCAATAATATCCATCTCATATAGTAAGACCACATATACAACTGATACCCAAGGTATACATACATGAATCAAAATCCACTGCACAAGTCGTAGGGTATGCAATAATATATAATAATAAAATACATCCTCTGAAAGGATGTTAACCAATATACAAATATGGTACAAGTTAGGACTCATGAAACTGAACAAATTTCCTAGAAGAATCAGAAGGTAGAACTACAACAATGATCATCCAAGCATGAAGAAGAACGTCGGATCTCAAATGGTAAAAGAATCACTACCATCCAACCTCATGGAGCCAAAGGTCCACTCCCACCGTGTTGAGGAGATAATATCAGGCCCACTCACATGGGTATACAAAAAGAAGGAAACCATAAAGGTATACAATACATCATAAAGAAAAGCATAGGAAGATCCTAGAAGCTTTCTGAAACACAATAAGGAATCTACACACTACTAGAGGCACCCGACACACGTAGGAAAACCTAGAATGCATATAGGGAAGTGTCATCATATACATCTAACCCTTAAGTTTTGTCCCGGTAGTCTCACTGGACCCCAACACTCAAGTGACCATATATGGTATCAATGACCTCTCAAATAGAAAAAGTCACTAACTATGTCAGACACACACCCCTCAAGGTGGAAAACATAATCTTATCCTCCATCTTAACCTATAATAGCACTCAAGCATGGGTGAGGAAACATATCTTATTATTTCATTTTAAAACCCCAATTAATCATTATGTTATCACTTGTTAAGATTACTTACAATAAGTGATCCTGACAGACACTTGCGGGCCCCAACGCTTATTGCAAGCCACCCCTTGCTACACAACTAGGTAACCTACCCTAGGCTCACAGATCCTACAAAGATCTAGCAAGGGTACAAATATAGATAAACCCAAATCCAGTTCCCCACATAATAACAGGAACAATCATACAGATATACACTCTCAGAAAATTCATAAACAACATCAAAAGGAAATACATAACTCTTGACACTGTTTCATGCCCATATAAGATCTACTGGTTCTAAATTAACCAAAACCACTTAAATTACTCTCAAAGAATCACATAAGACAAGTTTAGACAAACCAGGTTGGGTTAAAAAAAGATCGAGACCAAAAATTGACATTGCATACATTGATGCACACAAAACACCATAGAAAATAGAAATACCCAAAACCTATGGTTTTACATCCTAAAAGTAGACATAGTTCCCAGATACAACAACAAAGAATCCACAAAGAATGCAATGACATACATATCATAATAAAAGTCGTAGTTAACTAAGTACACGTAACAGACACCCATGTATATATACGAATCAAAGTTATTGAAAATATCTATATGCTTATAAAAGCATTCAAATCAAGATTATAGAACAAAATCACTATAGGTAGATCTTGATTGCATAAATAAATACATTAAATAACTCTATTTCTTACCAACATATCTTTCTAAATCTGACGACATTAAATAACAAATCCCATCAATAAAAAAATAATCCTATAATTAATATTAATAACAATATTACATATTAATTATAAATCTTAACTAATAATTATTGTCAATTAAAAATAATAACAATGCTATTAATTTACTAAATTTAATAACAACTTAATAAAAACTATTAATAAAAATATAATTTATATAATAATTTAAAAAAAAACTTTATAAATATTAATTTGAAAAAAAGTTTTAATTAATTAAATAAAACTAAACTTAAATTTAAAAACTAAAGTCTAAAATTAAAATCTTTTTATAAAACAAAACTTTAAATAAAAACAAGAAAGGGTGGAGGATCGGGGGTGTGGATCCCCATGAGTACCCACATCACCTGCTGCCCCACCCCACCCGCGGCCCACTGCGCACAATGGGTACCGCAGGTGTATCACGGCCCACTGCGCACAACAGTGGTATTGCATACCCCCGCGACCCACTGTCATGCGATGGAGCCCGCGATGGCCGGTCCACAGGGAGGTTGTGGGGTTTGGTGGCCCCCACCTCCCTAACAACCTTGTTTATATTTTATAAAATCTAAAAAACTGTGGTTAATATTTTCTTTTTAATAAGGGATTTACAGATCTAAAGGCCATTATCCATTTTGGCTACAATATCAAATTTTCTCACAAACGAAGACATCTTCATAGATCTAAAACCCTAATGATAGTTTTGACAACGAAATCATATCAAATGAAAAACCATGATGCCCATATTACAGCCAAGGCAATTAAATGAAACCCTTAAGCTCAAAACACAGATCTGACATACAATCATGAAGGAAAAACTACAAAATTGATCCAATAACTTATTCTTCCAAATTTAAGCAATATAAACACATAATATCAAACAAGGAAGATTCAAACACAAGATTTGAGCATTCCATATGCATAGAAGACATGGATCTGGATGCTAGAATTATCAAGATCAAGATCCTACCTTAGTAACTGATGAGAAAATCCAATTCAAATCCAAAGCAATCAAGAATCCAAAATACTCCTAAGCTTTTAACAAATCTCCAATCACCTGAATTCTCCTTCTCCCTGATTGAACAACCTCCAAAATGGATTTCAATTCAGAGATATAGAAAACCAAGCAATTAGGTTTTCAAAAAGTGAAACCCTAATAGAATATAAATTATTAATTAAAATTAAAAGAAATGCTTTACTTTCAATTTCACTTAAAACAATGCACAAATCAACTTTATAATATAAAAATAAAGTCACAATTGAAAATGCATGAGAATATTTCAATTAAATTAAATCAATAATCATGCAACTTAAAGTAACACTTAATAATTCAATTTGCACAATTAATTACAATAATTGGATTTAGTATTCATTAAATCTCAATTATTAAATTACAATAGAATAATTAAATCAATTAATTAAATATATGCATTTAATTTAATATTTACTTATTAAATAGCCATATATTTAATATATCAATGTTTTAACCTTATCAAGGGTGCAACTATTCACATTAATATATACCATAATTACTCATTAAATAAAACAACCCAAAAGCATCATTAAATCAACTGAAAACCACCTAAACAGAAAAACCAACTGAAATAGAAAAACAACTAAAATAGAAACACAAGCACACACAGAAAGGCTCGCAAATCCATGTCACTTGACAGATTCAGATAGGATAGTCAGTCGGATTCTTGTCTGTTTCTAGGAAAAAATAAGGGTTTAGGGTAGGGATTTAGGCCTGAATATTATCTCCCCTCTCTTACCATTGAGACACTGTGATAGCGCACGCTCACTCGTGCTAATTCAGGAAAGACGTAGCCCGGTACATGCAAACCTATCATCACAAAGATGAACATATGCATACATATAATATAACAGATGATGGTTGAGATCAACTTATCATGTGGATCTCGCCGAAGCAAGTAACTATGACTCTATCCCATACCATACCAAACACACCAAACAGTAATGTAAAACATACAAATGATCCATGTGCATACAGATATAGGGTCAGTATTGTTAGAAAACCATAATCAAATGACATCATAGCATATACATAACCATCCTGAAATAGCCATAAATCACATGTAAGTAGAGAATATAACACAACTAAGCAATGGATCAATAATATAATGAAAAGTAATACATGAATATCCTTAAAACCAACTGAAATAACCAATGCATACATGAAAGGGCCTAAAAGAATTCGACAACTGAAACAGACAAGCAAACTAAGGGGTGGGTATTACATCCTCCCCTCTAAAACTAGGCTTACTCCTAGAAGCCGATAACTAATCAAGTAAAGACTCAAAAAAATTTGCGTTGTAGTGCTACATCCCCTATTAGTTAGGATCAAATAAGAAGGTACACCCAACCCATAATCACCAAAAGAATATACCAATCACAACAATCACTCTTTTACACTTCAAGAAAGAACTAATGTAAGTCAACTTAACTATCATTTCTTTAAGATATGCATAACGAACCACAAAGAGTAATATAAATCAGATTTAAGCATAACCTGGAAATCATCTTGATCATTTATTCATCATCTAATATTTCTTAAATATGTCTATATCTTCAATACTTTCAAAAATTATGAAATACATACATACTAACGCTTAATTGTAGGAGACACATATTCATGTTTATATCCTTGTATTGTAGTCCCATGGTATAGAATTACCTTGTCGGTTGCTTGGCATATTTTGTCGATTTGGTTACCACTTTTCATTTCTCTTTTGTGATCTACATTCTTCAAATTTGTGACCATATTTGTTGCAATTATTGCAGTAGCCATTGAACTTTGGCTTTCTAGTGTTGTTCACAATTCTCGATCTGTATTCAAGTGCTTAGTGCCCATACTTATTAGAGTTATAACAATACTCATCAAACTTAGAGATATTCGGTACATTACCTCTTTTTCTTCTGCATACATTTGTAGTATGTCCTAGTTTCCCACAGTAGTAGAAACTAGGCTTGTTTGACTTTGGTGGGGCAGAAGTCTCTTGATTGTCAACTTGATTAGAGGACTCACCTTTCTCAGTAGTGCTCTCACTATTGAATCCAAGTCCAATTTTGTCTTTTGTTTGTCTCTGACCTTTAAGCTATGCATCCAATGATCTTAGTGTTTCTTCATTTCTCTTTAGTATCTCATTGGCTTCTTTTTCAGATTTTAGTTCTCTAGCCAATCTTTCAACTTCACACTTCAATGCTTGATTATCAAATTCTTTCCTGGTCGACTCTATATTGGCACTCACTAGTTGATCGGTCATATTATAGTGTACTTGTGTTATCCTCATGATCTCATTATCTTTCTCAACTATTCTTGTCTCAAAACTTCTTTTTTCTTCTTCAGCTAATCTCAATGCTTCTTAAACTTCTCCCTTAGAGCCAAGTATCTCACTCATTCTTAATGCTTGTACTTCTTGATCTATCTTTGCCAAGTTCAGTTGCTCAGTGAGTGTCTTGTTCTTTTCCATGAGTTCTACAGTGGCCAAATCAGCTTCACCATTCAGACTACCTTAATATGTTGTCTCAAGAGTATCAACATGCTCTTGAGTGGATTTTAGTTCACTACATAACTTCTTTCTCACTTTCAAGGAATTTTCTAACTTGATTTTCAGATCTTCAATCACTTCTTGTGCACTCTCTAACTCAAACTCAAGACTATCAATCTTCTTATATTGCTTGTAACTTTCCTTGGTCATGATCTTTACTCTCAGGTAGTTAAACCCTTATCTCAAGAGTCCAAGCTCTGATACCAATTTTTGGATTAACCTAAGGAAAGGTAAGTGCTGAGAGGGGAGGGGTGAATCAACTCTTATAAAACTTTAACTACTATTCTTTACTCTTCACCAAATTGAATATTATTCATAAAAGCATTGAAAAGCATGTAAAGTAAATCAGAAAACCATGACACATAAATCCATGATTTTTGGTCACTCATAAATCCTTTGTTAGAGGAAAAATTATAGTGGGGATGACACCCACAATCCTTCACTACTACATTATAAATGTTGCTCGGTTAGAGCTAAAATTTTAGCTACTTTTGATAGCTTACCCTGTTAGGAGTATTATACTCTGTTAAGAGTACAAAAGACTTATTCAGTCTACCTTGTTAAAGTATTTTAAAATCTCTCATCTAAGAGATGTACCTGATTAGAGGATTTACAAAATAAGACTTGTTAGGGCCTACCCACTTAATGGGATTTCTACTCTCCTAACTATTAAAAAAAACTATTACAAAAATGTCTGCAAGTATGCATCAACCATAATGATGTTTAGACTCTTTATGCTTTGTAAGTGCATTGCCTCATTTTGCACTCGGTAACTTATCTGTTCTGCACCTTAGAATTTTTTCATTCTAAATCCTTTAGCTCTATCGCTGTAACTACTTCTATCTCTTCTATTTTCACCATCCCTTTTTTCATCTTCATGTTCTTTTCCCTTTTTTGTATGATCTTAAGGTGGTTAACCTAATTTAGATCCTTCTTCTTCTACGATGGAGTTGAAGTGGTGCAAGTTTGGTTTCATTCCCAATGCATTTATTATACATGTCTTTCATTGGTTGAGTTTCCTTGTGATCATGTGTAATAATGTTATTGCAATCCCAATGTTCTACCTAACTTCTATCTTGAATACTGTAAAAGCTTTCCCACTCGGCGTCTAAGTTCAATATATTCAAATTTGAATTGTTATGTTAGCTCTGGTATATACGGTAATGTGCTCTAATATTTCTCGATGACATATCATATGCTTGGTGACTAACTGTGCTCAGTGACTTGGTATCTTTGATACTCTACTTTACCGACTGTCTACCTTAGTGTATTCTTCCTTTTACCGATTATCTTCATTGACTATTATGACTTTGACAAAACTAATGACAACAAACTATCTTATAGGAGTATCAATTAGGATGAGATGTGGCATCACTCTTATCAATGGTAACAAGAGACATTGGAGTGTTTCTCTCAAACTGACTCACTTGTAGTTGATAATGATGAAGCACTGCACATAATTGTGAAAAAGAGGAAAACTCAGCAAGGAGAATATGATCTCTAATGTTTTTTTGCAAATTAGAAATAAATATCCATTGTATATCAAAATCAGGCACATGATAAGAAATCTGAGCATGCAAATGCTTAAATCTACAATTAAAGTCACTAACTTTTTCTTTAACATCTTGTTTACAATGCATTAAATCGGTCAAAGATATTTGAGGACCAATATTATTTTGAAATTATTGAATAAAAACATTCATGATTTTTCAAAGGAATCAATGGAATAAGGAGGCAAGGAGAAATACCATTGCAAGTCTTTGTCTCAAAAGGTCCTAGTGAACAACTTAGTCATGAACCTATAGTCTTAAGCAAAATCACTACACAAGGTTTGAAATTTTTTAACATGAGTCACAAGATCTCCCTTACCATTATAAGTCTCAATATGAGGAATCTCAACATTTTGAGGGATAAAAGATCGAATAATGTTTAAGGAAAAAGGATTAGCTATGTCACATGTGGGAATATTTAATTTGGATTGAGTCAAGGAAGCAAGTTGTTACAACAAGGAAGAGACAGGTTGAGCTAGGCTATTAATGGTGGAATCGATAGAAGAAATGATATGAGGAGAAATGTTGGAAATGTTTGAAGCAGAAGGAATATTCGAAGAGGCATGGATCATATTAGGAGAATTGGTAGAAGGGATATTGGAATATGAAAAGGGAACATTATGATATGAAGGTGCTGATGTGAGCAATGAAACACATGGGACACTAGTGGGAAGTGATGGAAAAATAGGATTAGGAAGACTTGCATGTATGGGATTAGAAGGTTGAATTGAAGTCGTGATAAGTGGTGAAGCATAAGTTGAGATGCTAGGAATAGAAGCAGAGATAAGCAAAGAGGTTTCAACATGTGTAGTGGGTGGAACATAGCCTAAGTCTTGAGCATAATTGGTCGTGGATTTGACATTGGAATTAATAATATGTGAAATATCACGCAAGAGGTGAATACCATGTTCATCATTATGAAAAATATTCCTTAAGGCTTCTAAAGTGGAAACAGTCTCGACACTATGACTCTCTTGTGCTAACCAATGTTCCATTTTTTCAAATTCTTGGGTGAGTTTGTCAATTTGAGCAGGAGGAACTCTTAAGGCTTCATCTTCATCATGGGAAGAATGAGATGAGTTTTTCTTTGTGAGAGGATTACGATCATGAGGGAGCATATTGGTCTCATCAAGATTCCTAGGTAAGAAGGAGGGTTTGGGATCAAAAGAACCCATGAGCCTACGACTTCTTCTAACCATAATACTATAAGTTGGACTCAAGGTGATAAAGCTCATAAACAAAGGGATGTAAAGAAAGGATAATGTAATCTAAATTCATACAATATAACAAAGAAAAAAAAAATATTTAGAAATGAAACAACAATGAAGATGCAAAGGAAGATCACACATAAATGATCTAACCACCTAATCAAAAGGTATAAAGCATGAAAGTGTCGGGTTCACCAAAATGTAAGTGAACTTAAGCAATGCAAAAGAGAGATCACACAAAGAAGATCTAACTACCCAATCAAGAGATATAAAGCATGAAAGCATTGGGTTCACCAAAAATGTAACAAAAAAATAAAAGGAAGAAAAATAGGGATGGGTTTAATTCACCTAGTCTTTCTTTTTATGTACATTAGGGAAAGAGAAAGATGTTAGTAATAACTGAGAGGGGGGGGGGGGGGGAATCAGTGGCCTTAAA
>MU224112.1:30372-50937 GCA_018584345.1 Thuja plicata
ACTTGACTTTTATGCATTGCTGAAAGCATAATCATTGTTCCATTGATTCTCTGAAGTCTTTGGCATTATGTACATGACCGTACAAATGATATCAAGTTGACATCAATGACAATACAAACCATTAACTTTTTTAATGTCTTGCATCATCTTCACCTTAACATTATCAAACATTCAATCAGTTACATGTCATCAAAAGAGGGATCCCCAAATATAACCTTGAAGAGAATCCAAATTAGATTAGCACAACCCAGATGGATATAAGGGATACTAATGCAAAATTTGAGTCCTTTCAAGGGTGAATATCTAACATATTTTTTTTTCTTTTATTTGTGCTTTCCCCTTTATTGTTTGTTGATTGGTATTGTTTAATGTTTGACTAAATGACCTAAGGCTAGTTGATTGATTTAATGCAATGCAAGTAAACTAGAAGCACATGTAACAATCAAGCACATAAAAAGACCTAATATGATATATTAAAGTAAGTGCTATGAAATGACAAAGAGGAAATTGGACTCACCTTGAGGGCTAGTAGAGGTCACAAGATAAGATCTGAAAATGGAGTAGTAGATTGCAACAGAAACTAAAACCACATTGGAGTCGGAACCAGCAAGCTGAAATATACTAACTGTGAAAAGTTAAAGGTCCCAGAAATAGGTCAACTTGGAGGTATAGGTCACACTTGGTTATAGTTTGAGGTCAACTTGTACTTGCACTGTCCAAAAAAATTTGAGATTCGAATGTCCGACACAAATTGTAACCCTAAATCAGCCGAATCCAATCCTGAAAACTTGAAATCCTGTAAATCTAATCCTACACGCAAGAAAAATGGATTTTTTTGGGGGAAAGGCTTGACTTAGTCATCAAGCCCCCATTTAGGAATTAACCCTAAATTGAAATAAAAGCATGTAAAAGCAAGATGAATGTAAATATTCATCTTGCTTGTCAAACCTTCATGGATGGATTCAAATCTGCTATCCACAAAGATGTATGAATGCTTGTATGTAGAATGTAGGATGTTGGATGTCTTCACAAATGTAATAGATCTACAAATGCTAAATCATAGATCATGGATGTATGTATGCTTGAGTGCTTAAATGGTTGAACGCTTGTGCAATATTGATGAATGTAGATCTCCTCCCTTAATGGACAACTCCACTATCTCCAATGAAGAAAGAAGCTTGATCTATGGAAGGAAATACATGTTTGATTGGATGGAATGAATCCTTGCTTTGCTTGAACTCCTTGAGTGCACCTTGAGCTTGATAGCTTGCAATTGATGGCTTGAGCATGTAAATGATCTTTCTTGTAAAATTGGATGTAGCTTGTGGTTCTAGAATATAGATTAAAGAAAAAATTTCAAATGAAGTTAGTAGGCCTTATTTTATACCAATCTTGGGTGACTAAACAAGAAGGGTTGACCACACTAGGTGGAAAAATGTGAAAAACCCCGAAATGGGCCTGAGTTCCCATGAAACCAGTGCCTCGGGTACAGGTCAACCTTGACCTGTACCCCAGGTACAGATCAATTTTGACCTGTACCCTAGGAGGCACAATCCACGAAAAAATTCTTAGGATATTGGGGATGCAAAAGAAACGGTAAAAAATAGGCAAAAAAAGAGGAAAAAGTGGCAAATCAAGCATAAATGCATCCATGTTCTAGGAGATCACTAAAATGGGGCCTAAAAAGGTCTTTGAGCTTCCAAATTAATGGGTGCTAACTTTTAAGACGATACAGATAGCATAACTTTAATATGAAAAATTGTGATCCAAAGATGAGAAGGAATGGGGGTTTATATAGGAATTCCAGGTAGGATGAATGATCAAGATTAATGTGGGAAAATCAAGACCGACGGACAAGATAATTAGAGACTGGAAAGATGTGGGTAACTTTCCAAAATTGAGGATTACTTTCCAATTAAACGCAAAAGCGAAGAGTTATTTAAGAAATAAAGAAGAAGAAAAGATTTGAAGATAATTATGATTTTTGAAGATGAAGTTTCCAAAAATGCAAAATTGGGAGAAGGAAAGATTGTTTATATTTGGAATCTTGAAGATTTAAGATTTTCATAAAATTGATTTTTAGTTTATGAGGATTTTTGAATTTTAAGAATTTATTATTCCATCATATTTTTGATTTTTAAAAAAATCTAAATTAAATAAAAAATTGAATTTTTGAAAATGATGGAATTATATGAAATTAATCAAAATTATCTTAAAATTAGATGAAATAAAATTAATTGGAAATTGAAATGAAATGAAATTAATTTGAGCAATTAATTTAATTAGGGAGAATAATTCGATAATTTGAATAATTAAATATTATTATTCAAACTATAGGACTATAAAAATTGAATTTAATTAATTAGTAAAGATCAATTAATTAAGATTAATTAATTAAATAATATTAATTATTTAATTAATATTAAGAAATAAGATGATTAATTAATGATTAAAGAACTACTAATTAATAAAAGAATAATTAGTGATTAAAAATGAACTCGCAAGTATGTCCATTTTTTGGTGTCTACAATACCATGTAAGATTTTGCCTATAGCAATAACCCAAGATCTAGAGGCCAATGAATATCACAAAGAGAAGAGAGACAAAATTGACAAGAACAAACTGTATACTAATCAATGATGTAATAATTGAATTGAACTACAAAACTACAATAGATAATAGATGAGTACAATATAGATGTGCCTGCTTATATAGGAAAGGCAATAAGAGAACATGATAACAAGGAGATAACTTATCACCCACACAAGGTGGAATCACATGTCTACCAAAGGTGGATCATCCTCCATTGTCCAATGAAGTATGTGCAACATGTGGATGATTTTAAAGTGATAAGTGCACTAAAGGTGGAGAAAACACATAAAGTGGAATGTGATAACAACTATGAACACCTAAAGTAGAATTTCTCTTACACCATGTGCAACTAAATGTGCAAACTCCTAAGTGTCTCAAATGCAAACTACAATGTGATGCATTATCCTAGGTAAGCTTAAGTAAAGTGTAATTATGTGAATAATTAATTACACCAATAGTTCTCTTATGACAAATTTGATTACAATGAAAGCATTTAATGAGAACTATCTATATATTATAACAAAAAATTCATCAAAGATTACAAGTTCAAAGCATATAGTATTGAAAAGTAGGTTAACTATGGTCAAGGTCATCTTGCCTCTAATTTATCTAACCAAGCTTGCATGACTTCAAGTGATTTTATATAGCTTCAAATGATTGAAGCAGAAACTTTCTTGCTAAACTTGCTTGGTGGCAAGGAGTGAAGGCTCAACATAACTTGCTATTTCCAACAAAAAAGGATTAAAGTCATTACCTTCTAGTGGAAAATCTAAAGAGTAAAAAAAAAAACCCTTAATATTCACCATTCAATCTAATATGAAGTGACACATATTTAAGAAAAATAAATTGTTCATGAATTAAGTTGGATACACAAAAAAATCTGGATTTGACTAAACTTTCTCTATTTTTGGGATGGAGGAACCTCTCTACCATGCATTGGATTATAGATAGCCCTCAAAGGATCCTAATGACATTTTTTTAGTCAAAGGGAAGATAACTTTCATAAGAAGAAAGTTTCCTCCAAGATCTAAAAATCTCAAGGTAAAATTATTTTAATGTTTCACAACTAGAAGGGTTAAATCCAACATCAAGCCTTGTAAATTTGGTAGAAGGTCCCATTGTTCATGGTTGTTGAACCAAAATATGTAGTTGTTTTAAAAATGCAAATGGGTATAGACCTTGAATTTACATCTTATCTAGCAATAAGAAAGATTTGAACTAAATTTTGATTGAATTTTTACCAAATTCTAATGAAGTAATTTATCATTGATCAAAAGCTACTATCCTCTAAATGGATTTTATTTATTTATTTTATTGGCTAAATATTTATTTTTGTCTTTCATCTAAAGTATTTGTTCTTCCCAAAATGGGTATGAAGAGTCTTTCACACTTATTCAATTCCAGTTTGGTAATTCTCCTAAATAATCTTCTTCACTGATACAAATTATGCACTTTATTTAACCACAATAGAAGGAGAGTGTTTTAGATTGAGGCATACAAAAATATCCTATAATGTACCTTGATAAAAGTTTACCTTATGTGGAGAAGGAAAAAGTTCACTAACCTAGAGACTGGTTAAAGTCTCAAGGGATGAACCTTTCCTTGTGCCACCTCACTTAAACTAGCACGCAAAGCTAGGGGGATCAAATGTGATACTTGTTGGAGAGAATTATAGCTAATCTAAAATGTTTGATGTGAATTGATTAAAAACAATTAAAGCAACTAATATGCTCGAATAGATAAAAATGTAAATAACTCAAGCAAGTTAACAAGTAAAAATATTTAGATTATTGAGATCGAAAGAGCTAACTATGAAAGACAAACACCAAGCTCCATGAGCTCACTGTCCTAGATGTCAGCAAGGGTCGTGGATGACAACACAAGTACAAGACAATAATGCTGCTAGCATCTTGTACAAACTGAGTACAAAGATAATGACTAAAGGTCAAAAGCTAAACTAAAATAAACATAATACGACTATGCCAATGGTAGAAGATTAAATATGGCAACAACGAGAGAGAGAGAGAGAGAGAGAGAGAGAGAGAGAGATGCTCAAATCAGGGTGTTGTAAGCTATTGAATGCAATGGATATACTCAAGGATACCATGAACAAGTTACATAAATGAAGTTTGTAATGAAAAAGGTAAGGGCCCGTTTGGTTGCACCCCATAACCGGGTTATGCAGCCCATAACCTGGTTATGGGGTGCAATTCCTTGTTTGGTGACCTCTAAATTGAATGTGAATACAGATTTGCAAATCCCCATTTGTGCAAAAATGTGGATGTCCAAATTCCTGCTAAAGAGGTGGAATGACTTTCATCTCCATGGTTTTCATAGAGATTAAAGCCATTTTAACTTCGCCGTTGGGTCCAGTGCACTCCAAGGTTTGTATGATTAAATTGGTTTATATATCTTGTCGGGTCCGGAGCACTATGTCGATTTAACTGTTGGAATGTGGATTTACAAATCCATCTTCTAGGGCAACCAAACAGTCCAAAAAAGCATAACCGGGGTTTGCATAACTAGGGTATAGATAACCATGATTTGCATTATTTTTCAATTCCCCAACCAAACGGGCCCTAAGCGGTGAGCATATAGAGTTTTCCTAGAAGACCAAATGAAGCTTGAGAATGAGCTTATGCTAGCCAAATTTGAATCCCCGTGTCAGTGGGCAACAGATTAATGTGTTAAGTTCTGCAGGGTGACAGTTTGTAATGCGTCAATGACACTCTGCATGTCTGTAGATTCGAAACAAGTGCGCACTGCACATATGTCTTCGCGGTGTGCACACGTCTTGTGCTTGACAGGTCGCATGGGCAAGATTTCCAAAGTGGATGGTGAGAGGACATGTTGAACACGCGTAGGCGGATGACATAGATTTATGAGTCTTAGACTAAGGTGAGGGTAATGCTAAATGGTAATTTACACTGGGGCGCAAATTTATGCCATTACACCTTACTTCTCCAATATTTATTACAATTGTTATAAAATCATACATTAATCAAAACTTTCCTACCCTTGAGCTTCCTATAAATGTCTTCCTTCAATAAGAAAGTCAATGCCACTGTGGAGAGCATACCTGCATACAAGACTCAAACTTTGTTCCACGTCAAACATGTCCTAGCATCTCAAATACAACTTTGTGTCTATTAGGGGGTCCTCCATGGTATTCTTAATATCCACTGAAGATTTGAAATTCATTTCCTTCACAAGCACTCACATTTGTAGCAACCAATCCCCCTTTTAGGGTTTGTAATGTTCATGGATATGTATTCTATTAAATTCCTTGAGATTGTAGTTGCATTCACCACCATAGTCTTATATTTGACACAGGTTAAATGTCATGTACAACAATCATGTCGTTCATTTTCCTCCACTAATCACCCCAATAATTTAGAGGAGACAAACTAGCAAATTACACTTGCCAAATACTATCATAATATAATATCATCTTAACACCTCATTACTAAATTGTAAACTCTTATTGATTTACATTGCACAAGTGAAGTCCTGATATGTTCAATTAATGTCATGTATATTATGTATTTGAATAAATAAAACTTTCTTCAATTATTATCAAAGACAAATATTTGTTTAATATAGACAAAAAAAATTGTAAACAAAATCTAAAATTACTCTTTTTTATTTATCAAAGGAAAATGATTAATTCATTAAAATAATGTTGTACACCCAATTAACATTTTGCATGCTATAAATTCTACTAGCATAAGCATAAATATCTTAAACAAGTCTATCTAAAAAATGCTAAATATGGACCTCAAAATACTTATCTAATTTAAACAAGTGCCACATAATGGCCTGCACTTGAAGTATTTAGTTATAATTATTTATGTAAATTTAATTTTAATTATATATGCCTTCATAATTGTTTATTCTAAAGTTAATCAAATCACTTATATACATTACCCAAGTACACAACTATATTTGATCACGGTTTAAATTGAACAAAAGAGAAGACTATAGTTAACATTTGACGTGATAAGACAAAACAATGGACCACCTTGGAGTTATCCACACGTTTGGATAAAGCTAAATACCCCAGGTGGTAAATACCAGGCGCCACATAAAGCTGGAACATAGTTTTGTGCGGACTGTGACAGGATAAGATTAAAGGAAAAAAACAATCACAACAATCAAAACCCTAAAGATGAGATAAGCTTTAATCAATCATTTCATCACAAAATTCAGAACAATCAAAACCCAAAAGATGAGATAAGCTTTAATCAATCATTTCATTTGTGGAAATCCGAGTATATTCAATCCTCTTGATGTGACGCTCTAGGAAACTCGCGGCAATGATTTTTTGAACACAAGGAATAGTGCCCAAATTAGAAATATTCCAATATTGAAGATATTTCCATACGGGAAAGTCTCCCGGATTTCTCATTCTGTCTGAAGACTGGGTGGTAATCAGAATCGGAGACAATGGTTGCCAAGCTTTACATTGTGTAAGTATATCAAACTAATTTTTTTTGGGTCATTGGGTTCTGTTTTGCTTGACCTGTAATGGGAATTGGGTTTTCTTTGCAAGCAGGTACTATTCCTTGCATGGCCATGTAGAAACAATGGCAGAAGAGATTTACAGAGGTGCCAGTTCATTGGAAGGTGTGGAGGCTAGCCTTTGGCAGGTCAGTTGGAAGAAAATTGTGTCTGAATATGAATTTTCATTGGTTATAATTTATCTCCTCTGGGCAACACCTCAGAATTTTAAGATTATCTGGCATCAGTGATTGCTTTAGGCCCTTGGTTTGTATTGAAATGGGCTGCATTGTTTTTTTATGATTTATTTTCAATTTTTAAAGCTTAGTTACATCCAACCTTGGCTTAATATGGCCTGTATTACTGCTGCCATTTTAACAAGCAATTTGTGCCCATCATGGCAATTGCTCTGCCCTTTTATGTGCTCTTCCTTTAATTTGTTAACGTGGAGAAGACATTTATGGGCTTTTAGAGATGCAAGTCTAGATGGAGATAGTATTTATCCATCTGTTAAAAGTTCATTAATGTGATTGCTCTATTCAGGACTGGAGAAATGAGACTTTGAATTTGGCTGGTGTACTAGAGTTGGCACAGTAAACTGTACAAGATTCTTGTCAAGGCCAATTCGATTGGAAAAAGTATATGGAAATTGGACCTAGCTTCTGATCTGGGTTGTGGCCTTTGATTCTCATTCTAACCACAAACATAAGATTAACCACTGGTGATTGCTTAGTTGTAGGTCATTAGGATTCCACTGTATAGAATCTCTGCTATTTTCTTGCCTAACTTACCCATTTTTTAAATTTTTGGTGGTAGCAGTTGTTTATTTTCCCACAAAATTTACTTCGGTGTATTGTTAATGTTCATGGCCTGAGGCTTAGAAGCCTCATCCATGGCCTGTATAGTTATGTGCTGTTTTCTTATAGAGAAAACATCAGGTGGGGTGCGCCGTCATAATGGCAAACATACTGTTAGCAAGTTTTGTTTGGTCAGAGGTAGCTGAGGAGATGTGGGTCACCCTCGGCTTTGTGGTGGTTTCCAGGTAATCAATGTGGCTGTACCATGTGATAACCCTATTTTATTCAAGTGGGTGTCCAATAGATTAGATAAACTTTCTTGCCTGGTAGGCAGAGACGAGGGTTTGGACTTTTAGCTTTTTGCAGTGATCACATGTCATCCATGGCTCATTGTAATTATTGTTGGTGCTTCACAATTGCTGTGTATCCTCTGCTGGAGAGTTTCTGACAGATCAGCAAAAACTTGGTCTTCTAAATAAACATGGTTTTGAGCCACGAGCTACACCAGCTCAAAATAAAAAATTGTTCTGATTTACCTCTTGACCATGTGCCGTCGGTCTGTAATGGCACTTTGAAATAAATGCATCTGTTATTTTATATTTTAGAGTATATGTTGTTGCAGCTAGTGCATCCTGGGAGGTAAGTTCTGTTCATCTTTGATCTGGTTTCTGTTTTATGGTTGTATAGTCAGTTTTTGCTAGGATGTTTGGGACTTCGGAGTATAGTTAATAGGACTTGATTCAATGAGCAGGAGGCAAAAGCCTTTGTACGCAAAAAATTTAATTCTAATTATGCTAAGTATAGGAGTTGTACTTATTGGGAGGGCTACATCCTGACCAATATGAATATCCAGTGGATGGATTACATCGAAATCCTTTTTATTTCAGGGGTGCTTTTTACCATTTTTTGAATGCACACATAAATGGTGATAATTTAGAGTTTTCTAATTGGAACTGAAAGTATAAGGGGTCATGATCATGTATGTTGGAGTAGGTTAGCCCAATAAGGATTATTTTTGTAATGTAATGTCTCAGGATTGCAGGTTCCAGAAACCCTTCCGGACAGGGTGCTTGAAAAGATGAAAGCCCCTTCAAAGAAGGAAGTTCCCATTATTACCCCTGAACAGTTGGCAGAAGCAGATGGTTTCATATTTGGATTTCCTTCACGCTTTGGAATGATGGCAGCACAGTTTAAAGCATTCTTCGATTCTACAGATGAGCTATGGAAGTCTCAGAAATTAGCTGGTAAACCTGCTGGCATCTTTTGGAGTACAGGATTTCATGGCGGTGGCCAGGAAAATACTGCGTGAGTTGAATATCTTGTATTTTTAAAACCTATTTCTGTGGTTATCAGAATCAATCTTTAACTTTTCGTTGTTTACATTGTACAAGCATCATTCCATGTTTTGGATATTATGTTATTATCTTCAAGGCAACGAGAAACTGATAGCTTTCATCTCATTGTTGATTAGCATTTAGCTACCAACAGCTTTTTTTTGTCTGACAAGGTAGATGTAGAATTTACATTGTGCTGTTTTTTAAAGAGTGAGCAGACGTATAAAGCATTACATCTGATTTTAGTTTTCTTTTGAAGCATATTTTCTGTGCATGCAGTCTCCTGAAATATACCAGAATTTTCTTTAGATATTGTGTGCAAAATTAGTTTCTAAACAAGGGGAATGCAGAACCACAGTTAATATGAAATACGGATCAAATCGTGAAAACATGGTCTTTTTTCATTATTTATTTTCTCATCTCAGTAGTGTGTTCCACGATTTGGTAACAAAGGAATGAAATTATGCATTTCAAAATCCATTCATGATCGCATAAACATTTTCATTTTACCTTTGGGGATATCTAGATTGCATGGTGACCCAGAGACCTTGAGACATGTCTCAGAGACCGACACATCTCCAGTACCAGAGATGTCTCCAGAAACTTTCTGATGCACAGGGTTCTTTTGGCTGCTGCCTCCTGTTGTCTCTGAAGTCTCCCGACCTGAGATTGACCTCCTGCCAGAAAACTTAGGGCAAACAAAATGCCTTAAAAGGCAAAAAGGAAGGCAAATAAATAAAGTAAGCCTGCATAATGTTTCATGCTGATATTTTGGATGATACAAAAATCCAAGCAAAGCTATAGTAATCAGATCTACGACATTTAAGAGGGACATAAACAGTTGTGTGACTGATTTCCTGTCATTGTAATGGGCTAAAGAGAAATTGCTTTACTATTCTTGTTTTCAAAGTTCTATGTCATGATATTTTCTAGCAATTATTAAAGTATATTAAAAAAATGTGTCTCAATGTACCCGGTCTATTATTTTTGAAAATTAGCCCTACCAGTACTGGTACTAGTCTCCGGTGCCACAAGTAACCCTGTCCCCTGGTGACTACTTGATTGTCTCTATCTTCTAATCTTTGCAATTGTACTTTTCAAAGGGAACATGTCAGGATCAGCATTTTATTACCATATTAGGTCATTTTTAGTTACAATTTCCAGATAATGGTTTTTGACGATGTCTCGAGAAGGAAAGATTGATAGACACAAATTTTGATTTTATTATCCTATTCCAAATACATAACCGGTGCTACAAAGGCAAAAGGTCAAATATAATAAATTAAAACATGAGGTGATGATTTTATTGTACAAATTCGGAATCCAAGGGCAAACAAATTCCATTTGAAGGCATATTGGGGTTTATATCTTCATGTCTCTGATTTATATTTATTTGTCCATCAGAAATCTATCTTTGCAGCAAATTGATTGAACTTGATACTCCACATCCTTGCATTGTATTTCACAACGATTCCATGATGATTATTTAGAAAACCTATTCAAGGATAATGCTTTATGAAGCTTAGTAAGCAACACCATAAGGGAATTAAGATCAGCTGGAAAATTTTGGGCAAAAATGGAATTCAAGATGGATTCATGAATATTGGAAGTCAGAAGAGAGAAAATTGAAAATTTTGTTTCTTTCACACAGTATACATTTCCTGGTGCTTTTTTTTTATGTGGCTCCAAAACTAAACATGCACTCAGTTCCTTCACGGATTAAAGTGTGTTCACTTCTACCATATAAAAATTATAGAGACAAAGATCTCGCCAAATCAGAAGTATCTAGCTGAGATGATTGCATGAAATTTTTTAATGCAATTTTATTTAGAGCATTCTTCGGGAATGATCTATCTGGGGCTAGAGTCGTAGATTAAACTGGTGGCAATAAAATCAACGTGATAAATGCGATGCAATATAATATTTTTAATTGTGTCAAAAAAATTCTTCTTTGCTTTTATAGGTGGCATCTATAATAACTACTTAGGATAGGTTGCTTCAGAAATTAATCATTTTCTTTTTCTGCTCTTTTCCTAATGGGATGCAAGTAATGGTATAGTCAAAGGAACAGAGGACATTTTCATAAGGGCTGATAATAACTCTTTAACTGAAATTTTTACTTTGTTTCCTGTTAAAATATGACAGTCCGAACCCAACAACTTACAGAATTCTTTGATATCTTGATATATATAAACTATATTAATGCTGTACAAATATGTCTCTTTGCTTTTAATGGTGACAGTTTGACAGCCATTACACAGTTGGCTCATCATGGGATCATTTTTGTCCCTCTGGGGTACACTTTTGGTGCTGACATGTTTGAAATAAATGAAGTGAAAGGTGGTTCTACCTATGGTGCCGGAACTTATGCAGGAGATGGTTCACGTCAACCAACTAAACTGGAGCTAGATCAAGCGTTCTACCAAGGGAAATATGTTGCCAGCATTACTAAGAAGTTAAAATTGGCTACATAGTTTTATTTATTTTATTGTATCAATCCCTAAATTTCCTATAATCTTTACTCATGTTATGCACAGGTTCATAGATGGATAACTTGGTGATCTATAAATAAATTTCATCTAATTTGGCTACAATTTGTTGAGCCAAATACAATTCTTGGTTTTAGAAATTAAGAAGTCACGATGATGAAATTGTAAAGGAGTAAAACTAATAACAAATTGAAACTAATTTTTTCTTTAAATTTTCTTGAATGTTTTACTACTATTGTAAATGAATTTATTTTTAAGCTTTAAAAATCTGTATTTATATCCTTTACATGAAAACACCATAAGGTTATTTGTGATTGGTACTTTGGAGTGTCTTGACTCTTAATAACCTGAAGGGTAGGACATGAAAGATGCAAGACTTGAATTTTGAGTTTGACTTGGATGGTTTAGTGTTTTAAATTTTAAGCAGCTTCAATGGGTTATCACCGCTTTGCAATCCAGAATAATTTTTCGGTCTCATGGTAGATGGTTCTTTGTCTGAGAATTTTTTCATTATCACGAATCACGATAGATAGTTCATGGTTCTTTTGTTTTTGTTCTGTGTAAGTTGTCAGAAATGCACTGATTGAAATCAATTCATCTAGGAGAAATTCTCTTTCTTTTATGTCAGTATTCTCAATCAACGCCTAGAGAAGAAATAATACTAATAGCCATTTGACGGTTGCCTCTAGGGTCTGAAATAATGACCTGCGGTTATCAGGACTAGGTGAGGCCTTAACAATAAAAAAATGCCGAGCCTTCCATAGGAGTCAACTCTTTTAAGACTACCCTCGTAAGCACTCATAATTATAGGTTTCCATGAATCTAAACCCTCGGCCACCATGAAACTAATTTTGATAGATCAAAAATACCATGGCAGTAGAATTGTTCTTCCTTCCTGAAGCTGATAGAGTGCACAGGTCTAGGTTTCTGTAATATTTGCCATTCCACCCACATCAATGGAATGTGGGATCCTTTAATCTGTATCATTGAGTGAGTGAATTGGCAGAATAGGAGTAGCAAATAGATAGGATTGCAGCTCCTTTCAGTTAGTGTAAGTTAACTAATGGACTACGATAGATGAGTTGATCTCACGCTCATCAATTAATTGTTTGGGACTGCCATCGACTGAGGAATGGACTTTGTTAGTTAATTATCCAGGATTGCCATTGATTGAGGATTGGACTTCTCAGTTAACTATTTGGAATTGCCTATGATTGAGGAATGCTTGGAATATAAAAAGCATTGTGGAGATAAGAGAAGGCACTTCTAAAAATTTAAAAACAAAAATCAATTTCATTCTCAAGAATGTGTTGTTATTTACATCAACTTGTGGCATTTGGAGACAAAAACCTTCAAGTGTGGTTATTAAACTAGAAACCTTCAAGGAGTAGTTTGAATTCCAGAATGTCATTAGCATCAGTAGTGGTGGTGTGCCCAATAAGTTGTATTAGACTGGTAAGTTTCAATTTGTAGGTGTGTTATTGAATAGACCATAAAATAAAATATGTTTATTGCTGAAGTATTATGGGGTTTGTTATTATGTATGCATTTGTTTGAGGTTTTTACAATGGTATATGACAGCTGAAACATGGCCAACCTAATGGAGGTATATGAAAAAGATTGCTGTCTGCTAGTGAGAGACGAAATATCAATTAAGTGAACAAAGGAAATAGAAAATGTCACACATAGATAAAGACTTGGAATTTTTAACATCATGAGGTCCTTAAAGGATGGGCAACAATAGCTCATCAATCTCATCGCCTGAACTATGTGGATGTGTAGACTAAACCATGCCACTATACCTCCAAATAATGGTGTGCAAAGGGAATCTTCATCTTTAGTGGTGAACTAGAACACACCATTGAAATTAGTCACTAGTACCAAACTACCAAGAGTCTATTTTTAGCAAACAGAAAGGAAGAGCATATGGATGCTATAGAAGAGGAAAATTTGGATGCTCCATTGCTGAATACATGGAAAAAATGTCGAATTTCAAGTGGACATCTTCTTCATGAACTTTTGTATATTTGTATTAATAACCAAAATTAGGAATGAAAGTCATTCTATCTCCAATTGACCTCATAAATATGTGCAAATAATATTAAGAAAGCTCTTTGTCCCCTCATTTGATTGATACAACAATTTTTTTAGTTTGAATAACTACTTCTTGAGCCTTATATACAAGGATGAAGAAATTAAATTTGTGATCCATCATTTGGGAGTTGCATGAGTGGTGGTATCACAAGTAAGTCACTCAAGGACAGCCTTATCACCACATATGAAGGGTTTTCTAGGAGACTCGTCAATAGATTTGAGAGGCAAAACCTAGAGTAGAGCTTTAGGGGGGTGACATAGCTATAACACATTAGCTCAATGACTACATGCATGGTAGATTTCCAAAGGATTTTGTGATTTAGAGAGGCCTTCGAATTTTCTCTTCATTGAGGGGTTGAGAGTGTAAAGTTGCCCTTTTTTTGGTTGTCATTGATGTCATTTTGGACATTCTGATACAGTATCTCTCTGATTGTTTTGGTTCTGGTTAATGGATTCCCCAACATCGGTATCACTGGTGTACACCTTGCTATATTGTGGTGTATAATTGTTTTTTTCTAGATTGATAATGCTCAGCCTAAGAAAAGGTTCTTACATGGACGACTTCACTGACACGTTTTGATGGCGTGTTCACATGGTTCATATTTTGGTCCCAGTCGACAGCAAAAAGATATAACCAACATGGAAGGATGATAAACTGGTGACTCGGTATATGATATTGATAATTGATGATGATATAATAGATGCAATGCAACCTGTATGTGTTTAGATGCAATGCAACCTGTATGTGTGATTTACTGTTGTATATAGTAGACGGTTGTATGTATTGTAGCAACTGTATAAAAGGGTATCTATGCTATAGTGAGAACTATACTTTTGTGCATATGCAGATGCACTTATAACAATTCAAGTTTTGTATATTGTAATATTAACTATACTTATTGTTTTTGTAATTCGGGCAATGAGACCAACCGACAATGAGCCACAACAATAGTGAGCCACCTCGATATTTAGTAATCAGTTACTTAATACTTGAGAGTTAACCCTCTCCATGGTCTTTCCTATCTTGGGTTTCCACGATAAAAATCTAGTGTTATGTGGCGTTTTTCCTTTTTTGTTTTAGTTCTTTCTTTTACAGCTAGTTTAAATTATGTTATGTGGACAATTACTTAAATGTTTTAAATTCTTTAAGGATATATTGATTCACCCCTCCCCTCTCAGTATATTGGATGTTCAACAGAGAGAGCCTAGATTCATTACAAGGGACCATTAAAGGGATGTTGACAATTGAGATGACTACACCCAGTAAATCCTTTAAAAAGGTCTATTAGGAGATGTGGGTGTAGAAGCACCATGTTAGTAGTAGTGGACACTATTCAAACATTTTTCATAGAGATTTGGGGTTTCAACCTCTCCACCAATGGGTTGCTAGGAGATGAGGCACACATTTAGGACTCAACAACTAGGTGACATGAACTAAAATGAGATGTGGAGAAAGTAGTTATGCTTTAAATGTAAGGATCATTGGGACTTAACACGTGTTCTTGGGAAATGAGCAAGTTCATCTGATTGAGTTTTATTCCTAAAAATGACATTTCACAAGCTCTTTATGATTTAACTTAATGATAAGGAAGTTGTTTGAAGTGCTCACTAGATTGGTGCCATTGTTGAAGTAAAATAATAAATCCAAAACAACTAGATACAAACTATCAATGAAGGTATGGATTGGGGTGTGAAGTGGAGGGCTTGTAACATGCATGTTCACTTTGTTTTCATGTCAAATTAGGTAAGAGTTGATAGTTGATCCATGTGATATAGTATTAGGCTTTTAAGTTTCAATGTGTGGGTAATGAAGTGTTTGTTTGCTTACAATGATATATGCTTATAGTAAGATATGCATGTAATAATAGATGTGTGTGCTTGTAGATGTTGAGTTGATATTGAGAGAATATTTGGTTTACGTTGTATGTTAGTATTACTACTCCATTGAGTCCATAGTAGGGTGCATTTGAAAAGAAATGATAAGAGTTCAAATGATTGATCTATTCTCTATCTATGGTGCATAATCAATTATAAGGGTTGGACAAGAATAACTCCTAACCGGATGAATTTTTCTAATTTGTCATTATCTAGCAGATTAATCTCTTGGCGAACTAGTATTAGAAAACTAGTTCATTTGGATCTTCCTTTAGGCTAAAATCTATAGATATCTTATATTGTTCAAATATGTAGATAGTGAATTTATTTCGCTTGATAAATTGTGGTAAGTTACCATTTTCATTCCTAAGTGATGATGTTGGAATCAACCTATTATGAATCCCCATCAACAACTTAGTAAGTTATATTTTGTTGATTGTCACGCAACCATTTACAACATTGAGGATGACACCTACTTAAATATGAAGACACGAGATTTTGTCATCTAAATGTGAAACATAAACCAAAGCTATAGAATTAAAAGAACAAATTCCTTTGCATATGTCTAAGGGTCAATTTGAACATAAAGAAGATGTTTCTACCTGAAAGATCTAATTTTCAGTTAACTTGTAAACCATCATTAATTTACAGATACAATTTAATTTTTGTTAAGTCAAAAAGTATGTGTGTGTGGAGAGAGAGAGAGAGAGAGAGAGAGTATCCCCCTAGACCAACACCCAACAACCCGTATCTTGGGTACCTGTGCGAGCTAGGGCGAGACTAATCCCCCAAGGGTGAGATCAGTCGCCCGCTAGATGTCCCACCTCTTAAACCTAGGAGCAGTCTCGAACTCGAGACCATGGGGAACTAGCCACAACCTCAAATTACAAAAAGTTATTAGTTTACCTAACAATTCAAGTTAATAAGATAGATCATGATATTGCGGACACTGCCACTTCCTTATGCTCTTAGGGTTTCTCTGCAAGGCCTAAGGTTGCATGTTCAAGCTTGCTAATCGAGAGATGATGGTCATCGGTCACATCTTAGGAATTTGGATCAGCAGTGAAGGGATTATGCTTTATGCGCAGAGTGGAAGGCTAATGGTGAAAGTTGACAGGATAGACAAAAACCCTCTAGTAATCCTAGGTGTGTATGACTAGGCCATGGGGTGTGGAATATTGTTTCGGGGGCTCCAAATGCTTTGTTGTCACTGCAAACTTCTTTGTCCAAGGCTTATTTGAATAATTTGACCCAAGGGCATCTATTTGGTAAGTCTTTGTTGCTTGATAATTTCACCATTGGTGTTTCTGAAAACTTGTCTTCTCTAATCACCTCATCATCTAAGATCCTTGTTCATGGAAGAGATGGATTTGGGTGTTTTAAAACCCTCTCCTCTTTTGATGGTAGGGTTAGCGATGGGATTGTTAAGGACCCCACTCCCTTTGGTGGTTAGAGGGGTATTATAAGTAGTGGCGGGATTGTTGGGCCTAATCATTGTGGTGTGGATGGATGAGGGGTGAGTTACAGTGATGTTGTGGGCAAGAAAGGCATTGAGTCATTAGAAAGAAGGCCAACAGTTTGTCTAGATGATGACATTGGAAGAGGTGTAGCAGAAAATGAAGAGTTTTTCACTGAGATGGGCTTGATTGGGAGATTTAAGGGCTTTTGGCCCAGCCTCAATGAGTTGCACAAATGGATCTCAATGTCCTAGAGCTCCACCTTGGAGGGGGATGTACAAATCTATTTGGGGCCCGGGGGTTTTCGTGATTTTTTAAAACTTTTTACAAGATAGAAATAAAGTTTTGTGTGAGTACCAATGGAGCTGGGAGGACAAGTTCATGCTGGTGTTGAAACCTTGGTACTTGGATTTCAACCCATCTCTTGAATCTTTTGACAAAATTCCACTTTGGGTAAGAATCCCTAATCTACTATTGCAATATTGGTTTGAATCGTGTTTTGAAGCCATTAGGGATACCTTAGGTAAATTGTTGGGGGTAGATGAGGGCTCTTTAGTTTTCCTTCATGGTACATATGCTCAAATTCTGGTTGAGGTTGATATAAAGAAGAAAGAAGACTTTGTTGGCGGAGATTTGTATAAAATCTACAAATGGCATTTGGTTGCAACCTATTGATTATGAAGGTCTTCCTTCTAGATGTAGGCAATGTTTTTAGATATGGCATGTGGCTGAAAATTGTGCCAAAAGAAATATCCAAAGACATGCTACTTGGTGGAAGAAGGCAAATTCTCAACTCTATTTTGTCAAAAAAGTAGAAACAAAAGCACCAAAGATTGTTAAGGATAAGGGAGCAGAGAAAGGAAAACAAGGCATGGAGTGTGCAGTCTCAAATGCCAAGGAAGAGGTTAAGGCAAAGATGAGTAATAGGGGTAATGTTGAAAGTTGCTCATCGGGGAAGAAAGATGTTCATCAGGTTTGTTCACAAAGCCTAAATAAGGGAGAAATATATTTTATAAACTTTGGGGTTTTGGGAGGAAACTTGACATTGAAGAAAGATAGCAATTAGGTTGGTTGCAACCATGACGACACAAGAAATGATTTGGGAGAGTGTTCCCGTTGTTTGGCTAGGGATGCATTGAGTTATTCTGATGATTCAATAGTGTGGTAGAAGGAAGTTGCAAAGGTGGAGGAAGGTCGGTAGGCAGTGAAGGGGAAAAAGGATAAAAAGGCAAAGAAGGAAGGAGCCTTTGACATGCTCCCCCATTCACAGACTAAAGATGGAGAACGTAGAAACACTTAATTTTTTAACTTGTTAATAGGTCTTGCACTAGGGTGCCTTGTTTATGCAAGGAAGTGGCTCCCTATTTGTAGCTACTCCCACTTCAGGTTAGGCTTAAAATCGTGGTTTAATAATAAAATACACCTATTACCGATTAAAAAATTCAAGTTAATAAGATATTTATTTTTTCTATCGTCATTTTATGCAAGAGCATTTGAGCTCACAAGCAATCTCGCATCACCAAAAAGAAAATTCTTTTTCATGTTCAAGTTTTTCATTTTGGTGTAGGTTGGAGCTTCAAGAGCATATATTGGAGTGTTGAAAGATATAATATTTGTTTTATCAAGATTTGGCTTGCATTTCTAAATTAGAGACATACAAGGTGATTGATAAAGTTATAATGGTATTATACTACACAAATTCAAAGTTTCAAGGGTTCAAGGGATCCATTGACATATTATAAAATTGAAAATTAATTATTTTCTCAACTTATGCCAAGATAAGTTTTTATATGACAAGTCACCTTTGGAAATCCATTCTGGTTCCTTTCAATTCAAGTGCTTAAAATGGAGGGAGAAATTAGATAATTTTGGAAAAGGAAATAGACTTTTCAAATTCCAAAGGAGCACGAATTGGTTTATGTTTTAAATCATTATTTAAAGTATCTATAACAAGTCGTGGGATATGGTGGAGCAACATTGAAAAAACATTTTGGAAGCAAAAAAACTATGTTTTTATTTCATTATTTTTGAAGGAATTTCAAGGGTGAAGTCGTGGGAAATGAAAGAGCATATTTGAGTGCCTCTTTTTGTTGTCTCACAAATGCTTTAACCTCTATAAAATATAGTCCTTAATACTGTTAAGAGGAAAAAATAAATAGCAACAAGGTTGTAGAAATAAGTTGCAATTTGCTCTAGAAAATTGCATAGGGAAGACTAGGCAATCAGCTTGCCAAGAGTAGAAAGATAGAAGAGAAAGATGAATTTGAGGAGTTCTTGTAGTGTTCAAGGAAGCAATGAGAGATGTAGGATGAAGAAAAATATGAGAATTCAAATGAGGAGTGAACCAAAGAAGGAGTGAAGGCATGAATATTTGAAGGTTTGTAGGCATGAAGTGCCTAGAAACATTGTAAAATTTGTGAAATTTGTCTCTTGTTGTAATCCTCCATATATGCAATTGTTCTTGAAGGATTTTGTAATAAAGATATGTTTTAAACTCTTTTTTCAAATCTGTTTATGTGTGTGAGATCATTTGTAAAGGCTATAAGATTGGGAAGTTTGATAAGGTCTCCAAGCCTTGAATGCATCAAATGACACCAGAGCTAGTGTTCTTGTGTGTGTAGATAGATAGCCAAATATGATACAATCTTGTAATGTCGCAAATTTGCACACCGGTTTAATTTTCCATTTCATAATGTCCCTTCCTTAGTTTAAGACACAAAAATTTCATGTCACCTTCGTGCCCAACTGTTATGCCTTGTCACCACTCATCCAGAAACTCGGTCACGCAGCCTAGATGGTGCAAGATGTGTGTGTGTTGAAGAGACATCTACATGATGCACACTGTGTGTGTGTGATTTTTGTACCTATTAAGAGACACAACACTTCAATAAATCATTGCATTAGTGAAAACAAGGGGTTAGCAAACATAGCAATCACCAAAATCAATCTATTGCTTCCTATCTAGGAGTATGAAAAATGACATAATAGCCCTCAGATTTCCAGTGACAAATACAACCTAAGAACGGAAGATTCAAATGAAAAGTAATCTAAATGATTCAAAAACATGCAATATAGCTCTAGAAATGAAGATTACAACAATATAACTAAGAATTAAGCTAGAAAGCACTATGAAAGTCCTAAAATATGAGCAACATGAGATTGCTCCTTCAATTCTCCAAATATGGGCAGCATAAGGATGCTATCAAATCTTCAAAATTAGGAGCATTACAACAATACAATAAAAGACTTCCAATTTTAGGGCCATTTGAGCTCAAAATCCATCCTATTTATAGGAGAAATGGAAGGGGAGAAGACTCTAGAAGGGCTGCCATTAATGAGAGTGTAAGACTCATTAATGAGGAGTGGTGGAAGGAATATGTAAGAGCCATTAATGCTTCATTTATGAAAGCATTAATGAGGTATGGGT
>MU224112.1:50987-64080 GCA_018584345.1 Thuja plicata
GGTGGAAGGAATATGTAAGAGCCATTAATGCTTCATTTATGAAAGCATTAATGAGGTATGGGTGAGGGTTAAAGAAGCATGGGTGAGGGTTTGGAGTCAAGCCTGACAACTTTGACTTTAGGGGGGAAGGGTTGAATTCCTAATCACACCTTAATAGAATGTGACAAGCTTAGGGGTAGCTTAGGATTAGGTTTAAGGGTTAAGGCATGTGATTAAGGAGATAGAGGTGGGAGGAGAGAGAACAAGTGGAGGGGGGATTAGCTAATTAGGGTTAATTAGCTAATTAAGAAGAATTAGCATGTGAGAAGGGGTTGGGATGAGTTTGAACTCATGGTTGGATATTTGAGATTGGTTAGGTTTGAGGGAATATTAATGAAATGAATTGTTGTAATAACATATTCACTCTAATAGTAGGGATTTAATAAATCATCTAATTAAGCTTTTGATTTGCTTTGTAATAATTAATTAGGACTATAGCCAAATTGAATCAATTTAGGCCAGAGGATTGATTTTGCAAGTGATGAGGTATAATTAGGATTTCATTAATTCCCTTTTAAATTAATTACCTTAGCCAGGTTATGATTTGAATTGATTGAATTGAATTGATTTGATTGGATTGGCTAAGATGATTAATATAAATTAGTGATTAGATCACTTAGGAGAGTAAATCTTATTCGAATGAATTATGCCAGTCGATTGAAGAGTTGTCTGGGCATAATTGGGGGTATGATCACACTTAGGGAAAATAGGGTTTATGGTCAGAGAAGAACAAATCTAGGTGGTTACATTTTCCCCTCTTTGAATTGATGTGCGAGCAGCACATTGATTCAAAGAAAGTCTTTGATGTTGACTTCAGAAAGATTGAGAATTTCACTCATGATCGAACGAAATGGCTGATGAGATCAGTCTCGCACTTGATCGAACTAAACTGATAGTATTGACTTTGCACTTGGTTGTCGTACAAAGGTCAATAAAAGATCTTAAAGATATCAATTTTGAACTTGGTTGTCGTCCAAAGATTGATAATACTGATTTTGAACTTGGTTGTCGTCCAAAAGTCAGTATGAAGCTACCAGGAGCTTAGTAAGAATCTTTTAAAATGAGGAAACACGAGATATCCAGCTTATGAGAACCAAAACTTTCTATCCAACAGTCCTAACTTAGTCAAGAAAACTGTCATGCCCCTAGTTTGTTTGATAACAAAGTCGTTTTTAATGTTGTTTCGAGCAAAAATTTGATTGATGATAGTGTGATCATGCCCCCTCGGGAACGAAATCGAAGGAAAATGAATAAAATCCCTCTGTTGAAAGAACGTATCACTTGCATGGAATGGTTAGATTAAGTAAGAATGGATTAGAAGAAGTGAAGAAATGGGGGTGTGTTAAGAGTAAACACACGAGTACCAAGTTAATTACGTTTGAAAAGGTGAGTTCAATTTCGTTCTCGATAGATCAAAATTTTTGGGAAGCATGGGTATGTAAATATCTTGGATTGTAGATGAATTAACAATAGAAAGGAGTTTGAGCTCAAATCCTTATGTTTGTTCTTTCAAAAATGCATCATGCAATCTCTAAATGCAGCTACATGCAGACTCTTAGGACTTTGTCACTGATTTGCAGATATTGGAACATTTTATCATCATTGGGCGCTTTTGGAATGGATACCATTGGATAGTACAACGATCACTAATACCCACTGATATTATGAAAGTATGAATACTATGTTTATTGAAATGTTAGAAATAGACTTAGGAATCAAGGCATATAAGCCAGGATAACAAAATAGTCACCTTCCTTTTAATATACCAGATTCTTTGTAAGGCAAGATATTGGATCCGCAATGACCTTGAAAATTCATATCCTTGGGTACATTATGCTTCGTATACCTTAGTGAGAATTCGAGTTTATAAAACAGACAAGGAAATTGTTCCAACCTCACCGTAGTTTACACATAACAAAGATCGAGATATATGCGGCTATCCACCCATAGTGGCAGCTCTTACCATAAACATCCAAGTTAGGTGAAATTTATAGGATCATTTGGAACAATCACCACATGCAGAAAACCAAGAAAATGTTATGCCCCCTGTCCTTGCGACTCTTTGTCTTTGCGTAGACGTCATGGAGTAACTCGAAAGACATAACAACTATCAATCGTGAATCAATCAAAGAAAATTCATAATTGCTTAGATGCCCCCAGTGAAAAAATCATGGGTTTACAAAAGAGTCATAATCAAACCAAGATCAAACTATGTTTAAGTAGTATTGAGAAATACTATTGATTCATTTTTCAAGCGTAGGATAGATTCAACAATCAAAAAGTCAGAATTCAAGCAAATATGTGTTCCATGTCTGTGTATAACTTTGTTCCTGTTCGTAGTTCAATGTAGGTTGTAGGAACATCGTTCATGTTAGTGCAATGTTTGTGTCACCCATGTATCGTGAAAGTGATAGTGGTAGTGAAAGTATCAGAAAGCATCATATCATGAGACAAACCATCCATGACGACCTAGCCGATGCAACCTATCAGACTGGCAAAGATGCCCCTAGTGCAGAATGACTTGATCCTAAGACAGAAATGCAGACAAATCCCAAGCAAGGATAAGATAGTTGTTTAGGAAACAAAGTCAATGTTTTAGCACAAGTGTAATTGTGAAGGCTTAGTATCAGTATTGCATTGATAGATGGAGAGCAGAACACAAGTGATGCCTGATTGCCAGGTTTTCACCACTTGGCAAGATCTTTTATTTATTTTTGCTACCAAGATGCCTGTTTGACCAGGTTGTCATCAAGGCACTTTTCTCTTTTTCAATTTTTTTTCTATTTTTGTTTTTTTGAATGTTTTTGTAGTAATAAGGCGCCTGTTTACCAGGTTTTCACCAAGGATACCCTTTCTTCAGGAATTTTTCCATTGTTTTTGGATTTCTCCAGGATCAATTTTCTGAATGTTTTTGGTATTTTTTGAAAACTTTTTGCTGTACAGGCTTTGCTAGCCGAACATCAAGCGTAGAACCGCTTCAAATGTAGAGTATTGATAGGATCTGGAAGAACGTCTCCCTCAGGTGTAGCCAGCTGATAGGCTCCAGTCCCAAAAGTAGCAGTGATAACATAAGTTCCCAGCCAATTAGGTTCAATTTTTCCCTTCTGCTCCCTGTTGGGTTAGTTCTTAGGATTCTCCTTTAGGACAAGATCCCCCACTTCAAATTTTTGTGGTTTAACCTTCTTTTTGTATCCTTTGGACATACATGCTCTGTACACTTTTAGGTGATCGAATTCCTGTTGTCTGCGCTCATCAAGTAGCTCTAAAGAATTCACCCTATCAATGCGGTATTTCTCATCAGTAACAAGACCTTGTAAAGATATCCGCAAAGATGTGATTTCAACCTCAATAGGTAGTACTACTTCAACACCATAGACTAGAGAAAATGGTGTGGCTCCAGTTGGTGTTCTGATGCTTGTTCTGTAGGCCCATATTGCCAGATTCAGTTGTATATGCTAGTCTCTGCCAGACTTACTTACATTTCGGTGTAGGATCTTGAGAATATTCTTATTAGATGCCTCAGCCTGTCCATTACCTTGAGGATAATAGATTGAGGAGCAGTGTTGAGTGATGTGGAACTGTTCACAAAGATTTCTAAATTGGCCCCCATTGTCTGCTACAATTGAAGAGGGTATCCCATATCTATAGATAATGTAGTTTAGAATGAACATAGCCACCTGTTTGCCAGTGGCTTTGATTAGCGACACGGTCTTGACCCACTTTGTGAAATACTCAGTGGATGTAATGATGAACTTGTGTCCATTTGAAGAGTTGGGATATATTTGTCCAACCAAGTCAAAGGCCCATTGCTGAAATAGCCAATGTGTTATGAAAGGTATAAGTTCTCTAGCAGGAGCATGGATGAGATTTCCATGTGTTTGACATTTATGAAAGGTTTTTGAAAAGTGAATAGCATCTTTTTCCATAGTAGGCCAGTAATAGCCAACCCTGAGTAGTTTCTTTGCTAATGAAAATTCGTTTGAATGTGATCCATATACACCTTCGTGGACTTCTTTTAATGCGTGATTTGACTCTTCGAGTTCTAAACATCTAAGAAGCGTACCGTCGAGACCTTGTCAATATAAGTTATTAGGTATGAGGGCATAACGCGATGCTGTCCTAATCAGGGCTCTCTTCTCATTTCGGGATAGATCATTGGAATAGTTTGGTCAGTTAGGTAAGCAATGATCTTAGTATACCGAGATTGGTCTGGGGTGTTCAAAGCACATATAACTTGGTATTCAGGGGTATCAAAGGCAAGATAGGATAATTATTCCACCAAGAAGTCATAGCAGAATTGATGTTCCTCCAGTTGTAGCATGGATGCTAAGGTAGCCATAGCATCTGCAACTTTATTCTCTGATCTTGGTATCTACTGGAATGTGATGAAGACAAAGTATTTCTTTAGGTCATCAACAAGTTGCTTGTAAGGTGTCAAATTTTCATCTTTCATCTGATAGTCTCCATTGACTTGATTTATAATGAGTTGAGAGTCACCATACACTTGTAACTCTACAATCTTCCATTCCATGGCGAGTTTGAGACCGTTTACCAATGCCTCATATTTTGAAATGTTGTTCGTGCATGGGAACATCAATTTGTAAGACTTGGGTATCTTGTAGCCTTGAGGAGTTATGAATAGAACTCCTACTCCAGAGCCTTGTTGCTTGTAAGAACCATCAAAGTACATCTTCCATGGATACTCAGTTAAATGCATAATGGTTTCATCAGGAAATTTAAATTTTAAAGGCGCGTCATCTTGAAGTGGTGAATCAGCTAGTTGATCAGCGAGGACTTGTCCTTTAATAACTCTCCTATCCACATACTCAATGTCAAATTCACTTAGAATGATGACCCATTTTGCCAGACGTCCTGTTAATGCTGTTTTGCTCAAAAGGTACTTTAGAGGATCAATCTTAGCAATAAGCCTTACTATATGAGAGGGCATGTAGTGTCTCAATTTTTGTGATGTGAAGACGACTGCTAAGCATGCCTTTTCAATAATGTTGTAATTAAGCTCATAGGAGACTAGAGTTCTACTGATATAGTAGATAGCTCTTTCTTTCTTTGTTTCATCTTCCTATGCGAGAAATACTCCTAGTGATGTAACTGTAGCTGAAATATACAAGAGTAATGGCTTTCCATGAATAAGCGCCATAAGAATAGGAGTAGCTAGGTACCCTTTTAGTTCTCTAAAGTTTGCTTCACAATGTTCATCCCATTTTAAGGTGACCCCTTTATGTAGCAATTTGGTAAAGGGTTGTGCCCTATTTGCAAGTTGGGACATGAATCTCATGATGGACTGGAGTCTCCCTTATAGTGTCCTCATTTGACTGATGTTGCGTGGAGAAGCCATCTCTAGAATAGCTTTCACCTTTGTAGGATCTACCTCAATTCCCTTTGCTGAAATAATGAACCCTAGGAGCTTCCCTGATTGGACCCCAAAGGCACATTTATTTGGGTTGAGCCTGAGTTGGAACTACTCCATACGATCCAATATCTTTCTTAAGTCCTCAATATGAGTACCTCTTTCTTTGGATTTAGCCAATGTGTCATCCACATAGTCCTCCATGTTCTTGTGCATCATATCATGGAATATAGTTGTCATGGCTCTTTGATATGTTTCACTGACATTATTTAACCCAAATGGCATGATGTTCCAGCAAAAGGTGCCCCACGCACATGTAAATGCAGTTTTGTCTTGATCCTCAGGGGCAATTTTTATTTGATTATAGCCTGAGAATCCATCCATTAGCGAATACATCTGGTAGCCTGCTGTGAGGTCTATGATCATGTCAATGTTAGGTAGTGGAAAGTCATCTTTCAGACATGCTTTGTTTAAGTCTTTGAAGTCTGTACAGATCCTGATAGATTTATCAGATTTAGACACAGGGACCACATTAGAGATCCATCCTGCATAGGCAATGACTCTGATAAATCCGGCTTTCAACAATTTCTCTAGCTCTGCTTTTACTAATAACGCAACATGATGATGCATCTTTCTAAGTTTTTGTTTCACGGGCTTGATCTCGGGAGCTATAGATAAGTGGTGCATGATTAGATAAGGATCTAGTCCAAGAATATCTGTATAAGACCATGCAAAGTTGATTTTCTTTTCCCTCAGGAACTTTGTAAACTGTATTCTCTTCTTCTGATAAAGATTGTGCAAGGTGGAATATTTGAGAATCTTCAATGGTGCCCAAATTTACTGGCAGTGTTGGTTCAATCAGCAGTGAAGACCTTTCTTGAAAGTGTTCAGGGAGGATATCAAGAGTCTCATCCTTTGGCGCCTCTGAGAGGTTTTCACCATCAGATGCATCTTTTCTCTTTACTATTTTAGGATCTGATGCTGCCACAAAGTTGTTTTCACCATCAGTTCCCTTTTGCTTTATTATTTTTCAATTTTTGACTAATAAAGTTGATATCCTCCTGTGACATGTTCTCGCTCCTTGCATTGGTGGAAGAAGGGTAAGGTTCACAAGCATTGAGATAACAAGCTAGGGTATAATCATTGGGAAAGTCGAGGATAGGGGTAGGATCTGTGTTAGTCCAATCAATGAGGTCTAGGTGTATCAAAGATAAGGAATCAGACTCTGGGAAGGACAACATCGCGTTAGCATCAAGACCATTAACCGACAGGACATGTTCCGTTAAGTTAATTTCTTCAATGTTTAGATCAATAAGAGTTAGATCATCATAAAAAGGGTCATTGTTAGCCATATTTGGACCAAACTCTAGTGACTCGTTAGTAGAACTCTCATCATCATCTCTCCGTAAAAGGAGGCTTCTTGCTTGTAGCCTCTGAAATTCTTCTAGACTTATGAGAAGACCAGTCTCTTCATCAATGATTGGGGGAAGGAACTCTTCCTCTACTTCAAGATTATCAACATTGTTGGGAGTAGTGTTAGAATGTTCACGAGGAGCCGAGGGAGCTGCAAACATGTGAATTGTATCTACTTCAATGTCTTCTGTGGCAACATATAGCTCATCCCATTCATAATCATGGGAGTCAGTGACCTCATCATCATATCTGTTTAAGTATTCAGCAATGGTTATTTGATGTACCCGGTTAGCTACCTGTGGATCAAAGTGTGGTAGATCAAGGACATGTGAAACTGTGACCAATTGCCCCCAGTTAGGATGTAAATCCTGTCGTTGGGGTGTGATTGTTGTAGTTGTTGCTATCAAGGGCATTTCTAAATCATCTATTATTGAGTCTCCTACCTCTTGAATGGGAGGTTGTGCTAACAAAGGGGTGTGAAGATCTTGTGGTGCCTCAAAGCTGGGTACATAGCACTCTCCTTGATAGTTGGGATTATTTGTGCCAACATGTAATAACCTTTCATAGGACCACTACTCTAGTTCATCTGTTTCATCACTCCCTTTGTCTGAGGCTGGACTATCTTTTGAAGCAGGTTTTTCAGTTTTAGTATTAAAGCCCAGTCTTGTTTTGTCTCTGGTATTCCGGAACTCCATGGGTATAGGCTCAATAAGCCCTCTTCCTGTGTCATTTAGAGGTCCCTTTCCTTTGTATCCCATCTGCTTGAGGAAATCATATCCTTTTCCATACTGTTCTGGGGATATCTCTACATGTTTGAGCTCAGTTGTCTCTGGTTCTCCTTTGTAAAGCCAGTCCAAGATTGCCTGTTCTTCTATGTTATCTAAAGAAGATGTGGATGCCTTTACCATGCCAGTTGCTTTGTGTATTTCTGGCTCCTTGGATGCAGTAGGTGTGAATGTCGAGGAAGGTTTTCCATAGGATCTTGGTGACATCGAAAGTTCTGTCAATGACAGAGTCAGGTCCAGTTTGTATTCCACCATACCCGTTTCTTCAAGTTTTAAGGTTTTGCCAAAATTCTTCATAACCATGTCCTTGGTATTTTCAAGAGCAATCTCGTCCATAGCCTCCTTGTTATGCAGGATCATACTACCTACTTTGATATTGTTACAAGTATAGTTAGCATTTGCAGGAATCATCACTTCCACCCCATTATATGGGAAATTTATACACTGGTGGTAAGTGGATGGCACAACTTGCATTTCTTGAATCCACGGTCTCCCCAACGGGATATTGTAGGCCAGGGGTAGATCCAAAACTTGACATGTGACATTCCTCTCAATTGGTCCGACTCTGATAGGCAGAACAATAAGTCCTTTAGAGGATCTTTCTTCCTCATCATAAGCTTTGATAGTTATTTTGCTTCTAGAGTCAATGGTTTGTTCTGAAAGACCCAATTTTTTGATCAGATTAAGTGTACAGATATTCAATCCTGCGCCTCCATCTATCAACATGCGTCTAACACAGGATTTATGAATGAGGACTTCGATATGGAGGGGTTGACTATGTGGATATGTCAATGACTTATCATCCTCTTTAGAAAAGGAGAGGTAATGTGGCGCTGAGATGTGATTGACCATCCCTTGAAATTTGTCTAGATGCTAGTTTTGGGGGTCCTTTGATTGTGACCTGCGCTTGGCTTTGTGTTACTGCATTTGAGTGGAATGAAACACCTTTGATTGTGACCACATTAATTGGTTCAGTTTTAATGTCTAGCATAGTGATCACATTATCATTGTTGGAATAGGTGTAGTTTACTTTATTACCTTTCCCTTTAGATGTTTCCCCTTTGTCATAATTAGGGAATGGCTTATTGAATGTGGTATGATCTTCATTGGTAGTGTGTTCGTCCACTTTGATCTTACCTCCTTCAATGAGGTCTTGAATAACATGTTTAAGCTTAAGACAATTATTAGTCTTGTGTCCCTTGTTTTTGTGGAAGACACAATAGGAGTTATCATCCCACCATCTTGGTTTAACCGCTGGTTCCTAGGGTTTTGAATCAGGAATTGTGAGAACTTTGTTATCCAATAGTGTTTTCAAAACAATCTCAAGAAGCTCTCCCAAAGGAGTGAATGTTCTTTGAGGTTTTGAAGTCCATGTCCGTCCCTTGCTGTTATCATTGTTTTCTTTGGGTATGGGAGTTGTTACCTTGGTATCCTTGCTTGCATACTGTTGGTTAAATTGAATACTTCAGGTTTAGGACCAACATTGGATGCGTCTACTACGCCATCGTTGACAACATTCTTGTTATGTTTCCACCATTTAGGCTTGGAGTTGGAGTTGTTTGATTTTTTTTCACCTTGAAGAGTGATCTCCCCCTTTCTGACCATAACTTCTTCGATACATATGGCATTTTTGATCATTCTTTTGAAGCTAGGGGAATCTTGCATTTGTAATGCATAGTTCAACTCTGGTACCAAGTACAAAGATTTCCATCTTCTCAGATTCAGGGATAGCTCTTGAGTACTGTGAAAAGATTTTCCTCCATCTTTGTAGGAAGTGTGTAAATGATTTGCTAGTCTTTTGTTTAGTATTACATAGATCCATCATAGTCATATCATGTTGGATGTTGTAGGAGTAATGTTGAATAAATTGTTGAATTAGGTCTTCAAAAGTTTTGACCTTAGGGTTCAGTTTTGAGAACCACTCCATGGCATTGCTACCTAGGCTTCCTGGAAAGAGTCGCATGAGGTATGTAGGTTCATGCATGTATTCGATGCTTAGAGCACAAAATTCTCTCACATGATTGTGTGGGTCAATTTCTCCCGTATACTTGTCATATTTTGGCTGTGCCATGTTGGGAGGAAACGGGACCATAGTGATACTCTTGTCAAAAGGAAATGGGGAAATGATGTCCAAAGAGTACTCTATTTTGGGTTTCTCTTTCTCCTGTTTGAGGTTTGCAAGCTCTTTTTGCATCAAAGTGAGTTGCTTGGTGAGAATGGATATAGGAGTTGGTACCTCCTTTTCTTTGAGTTTCTCCACATCATAATCCTTAGGTAATTTGACACCCGTGGACGCTAGATGGAGGAAGTATTTTTCTTTATCCTCACCACTTATCTTTTCCATCGTCTTTTGGAATTTCCTACTTTGCTTGAGTTTATTGTACTCCTCTTCAGTGATGTCCTCTTCACTTCCTGACTCAAATAAAGGATGGTCGAACTTGGGTTCTTCTTCTTCATCGGTATCTTCAGGCTTTTGGTGTTTTCCATTGTTATAGTCCTCAAAAGCCTCACTCCATCTGTAAGTGTCGTTATCCATTTGTGGAGATTCTAGATCGAGTAGGGAACTACGAGATGTTTCCCCTTGAAAGTGTGGTGTTTTAGCAGGCACTTTCGATCCTTTAGACGTGTACTTGTTGTGTCTTGTGTTAACCATGAAGTTGTGTCTCAACTTTCATCAACGTTTCCCAAGAGTGTCAGGTAGAGTCTCAAATCGTTCAAGTGAGTGTGTCTAGGTGGAAGTATTGTTTGAGTTTTGGTGGAAGTAAATGATTCCAGCGTTAAAGGGTTAGAATGCCATGATAGTGAGCTGGGAATCAAGTTGTTGTAAAAAGTGGGTAGACCACACGTATTGAGACAAATTGTAAGAGTCCGACAAGGCATGCAGGGTAGACGTTTGAAAAAGTTTTTGATACAGCCACAATGAGACCAAAAGAAGAAATAAGGACAGATTAAAGAGTCAAAAGGGAATCTGAAATAAACATATCTTCCTCTGAGAGGCAACAATGCAAGTTCCCACTGTCAAATTTTGTCAGTTTTGTCTTGGAAGTGTGTGGAGTTTTTTTGATCGAAGATTGTGTTTTGAGGTTTCGCCAATGAGTGAAAAACACATGTAGACCAAGGTTTTGAATTTTGTTGCTTGTTTGAAGATGTTATCTTTTTAATGATTTTCAATCACATCAAGCATTGTTGCATTGTTAAGAGGGTGAAACAGACACACATCTTATCCCTATTTTCTAGGCGGAGGATGAAAATCCTTGCTCGTTGACTTAGGTACACACTTAAATGCTAATCAAAATACAACCATCACCAAGAACGCAATGGATCCAGTCATGATGTTGTATTAGCCGAATCTAAATGCAAGTGAGGGCATGATATGATGAGTGTCTTGGGGCAATTACTTTTTTCCTTGCACAAGGATTATCACCCTTTTGGGGGTGAATCAAGAATTCTTTCACTTTAAGTGTTGTTTATGATTGGGCAATCCGTTCGAAACCGTTCCCCATAGAATTGCACAAGGCAAAATTGAGGTGTATAGCCCTATGAGTACTCAAATATGCGTAGTCTCGCATGAAAGATTCAAGCGGCCCCGCTCTACACATACCCAAGCATATTCAAGGAATGATGTCGAAATTCCATGAACAAAACCAGCTCCGTCTTTCGAGGCTTTAGCCTACAAGGAAGCAATTATTTATAGTGAGTTGGAAGGGTTGGCGTAAAACCTGTCCTCACTTGGGTCGTTCCTGGGAGATTTTTTCCTCAACCGACAGGCCCTCTACTATTAAATAAATGTACAAAAGATTGGCGAGCTTAGGATGTCTAGATTTCTGATTCTTCGAAAGAAGAAGAGCATACTCTCCTAATCCATGTCATTTTCTCCTAAAACATGCAAATCAATGTTCATTCCTTCAAGCTATGTTGAGCTCGATTTAGGTTGTTCCTATTTAAGAAAAATAGAATGCTTGAAGGTAAATTTGCGTTTGTTCAATTGACCATAGTTTTAGATGAGTAGCTTGTTCAATTTTTGATCCCAAAATAAATTAAACGATTGAACTTGTTCTTTGAACCACGAGATTTAGTGATTTGTGTTGTTCATTTACTAATCCCAAAATTAGACGATGAGGTTTGCTTTTTTCAATTACTCCAAATTATTTTCAAATCATAAATTGATTTGTGAGTTTCTGATTTTTCTTAAAAAGGAAAAGAGCATATTCCTCTGGTCAATTTAGTATAAGATTGGAAAATGTTTTTAGTTTTGAAAGCGTAAGAAAATAATATAAGTCAAGATAAGGGATCAACAATCTGTAAAACCACAAGTTAGTATCTTATTTTCTCTCTCTTAGCTTTGACATCAATTTGCAAACACAAGTTAAGCCAAAAATAGGATCACAATCACGGAAACAACCAAGTTAGCAAGTTAAAAATCAAATTTGCAAATGTTAGAACTCTGTATTTTTGCCCCCTAGACGACAGACGATATTTCAGAGTCCCAAAATGATAAACCCCAAAAATGATAAAAGGTTATCCCCAAACGATAATCTTCACCAGGATGATATTCCTTTTACGCGAAACGATAATACATACAAAAAACACAAAAACAATTACCAGAAATGATTTTAAGGCCAAATTTTACCTTCCAGAAGTGCAACGATAGACGATATTAAAACTCCCAGAAATGATAAGTTTCTCCCATAAATGATAAAAGATTTACCAAAAATGATAAGTTTCTCCCGGAAATGATAAAAGAATGACCAAAAATGATAAGTTGCTCCCGGAAAAGCTAAACTCCCTGCAAATTTTGAAAATGTTAAGGGCAGAGAGAAAAATTTGGTGAAATTTTGAGCAATCATGCCCCACAGTGGGCGCCAAAGATGTGTGTGTGATTTTTGTACCTATTAAGAGACACAACACTTCAATAAATCATTGCATTAGTGAAAACAAGGGGTTAGCAAACATAGCAATCACCAAAATTGATCTATTGCTTCCTATCTAGGAGTATGAAAAATGACATAATAGCCCTCAGATTATGCATATTCTAGTGACAAATACAACCTAAGAACAAAAGATTCAAATGAAAAGTAATCTAAATGATTCAAAAACATGCAATCTAGCTCTAGAAATGAAGATTACAACAATATAACTAAGAATTAAGCTAGAAACCACTATGAAAGTCCTAAAATATGAGAAACATGAGATTGCTCCTTAAATTCTCCAAATATGGGTAGCATAAGGATGCTATCAACTCTTCAAAATTAGGATCATTATAACAATACAATAAAAGACTTCCAATTCCAGGGCCATTTGAGCTCAAAATCCATCCTATTTATAGGAGAAATGGAGGAAGGGGAGAAGACTCTAGGAGGACTGCCATTAATGAGAGTGTAAGACTCATTAATGAGGAGTGGTGGAAGGAATATGTAAGAGCCATTAATGCTTCATTTATGAAAGCATTAATGAGGTATGGGTGAGGGTTAAAGAAGCATGGGTGAGG
>MU224112.1:103190-116824 GCA_018584345.1 Thuja plicata
GCTGCTTTAACAATCTGCTCTGCTTTTCTAATCTCTGGCTTTCACAACTCTTCTTATCACAAATGACCTTCTATAAGTACATACACCAAGTATGAGATCATGGGACCTGTAGGACAACTCTTCTTAATATCATTTTTGGCTCTACTAAGCGCGCAAGAATAATTACAACCGCGCAAGTATAAACTAAATAGACGCGTCGCTTTACTAAGTCGGCTTCACCAATTTAATCATAAATTTGCAATCTTCTTGAAATACGTTTGGCACCTTTAGATTAATATCAACAACTCATAACTCATCATGAATATACACACGCATATCCTGAAGATAGGCACAACTCATTAGACACGTTACATACGTCAGCCTTAAATTTTTATTCCTCCAGAACTTTAACCGTCAATAACAGAATTACATATCTTTACTGAAACATCATATATGGGTCTGCGTGTATGAACATAGCATGATAAACATGTCAACAACATGTATCTATCCACGCAAGTCTTCATGTCATCATATGGATAAGTACATAAAGAAGTACTGTTGTGTATTATATGTTGTCATCAATGACAAACATACAATCAATCAACTGTTTAGAATCAAATCTCCAACACATTTCTGGCCTACTTCGGTAGGTCCCCTGCATCCCTGACAAGATATAGTGTTCCTTTCTTATTATAAATATAAAGTCAGGAACTAAACTTGAAATTTGCAGCACCCATCCCTGCTCCTCCCACTCAACCATCTCATGAGGCTCAGCATGATTCATCTTTTGGCCCTTATTCATCAAGGGCTCAGGGAAAGAACATGCCCCATGGGGAGCCTCCTTTCCCACCTTGGGTCTTCCAACCTCTAGTGGTGCCTCTAATTTGTACATCCACACCTAGTGTGGACAAAGGAAAGGAACCCATGTTGTTAAAGCCTAAGGTGTGTCTGCCCTTCTTAATTCTCATCATCATAGATATACCTAGCCTTGTCATTTATAGCTAGGGTAAGAGTCTCCAAAGACCACATTGTTTCCTTTGGCACCTACCCCTCAGCCTCTAAGGGCATCCTCTATTCCTCCCATCGCCCACAGGGAAAAGAGAGGAAGGGCACCTATTGTTAGAATTCATAAATGGGGAATTCTCACATAACCCAGTGAAAACTTGCATGCAAATACCTTTCACAAATAAGAGAAAATGAAAACATAAAAGAAGTGCTATTAAATCCAGACGCAAAAAAGAATAATGTAATAATAATAATTACAAGATATCAATCCTTATAAAAAGGAGATCGAAACCCTAAAAGGTAAAACCCTAAGATGAAAGAATTAATTATTAATGAGCCTAAGTTTAGCTTAAGTAAAAATAAAGTAATAGGTGACTTAATTAATAAATCAATATGATTTAATTAATTAAGTAAAGAGCCTATATACTCCAACACCCCCCATAAGATGAACTTAGGGAGAAGCTAAAAATTTAAAGACTAAATGTAGAAAGAAAAAAATAGATCCCAAAAACAAGGCTTGATGAGGTACCTAAGTACAAGGAAATCTCTGTGAAACAGAGAAAAGGAGAAAACCTACTGGCAAAAACTCCTCTCCAAAAAGAGAAGGAAAAAATATACAAATGCAATGTCTCAAGAGACTCTCTCGAAACCATAAGTACAAAAAAGCTCCCCATGAGAGAGGATAGTGACTACAAAGCCCTCCCAGAATGATAGAACCCATTTGTCGATGATCAGACCAATCTGGCTCTAATGCGGAAGAAACAAAGGCAGTGGAAAAAGAAGACGAAACCCCTAAATGTGAGGTGAAACTGGAAGGCCTGGATGATGCTCAAAGAAGAATGCACGAGAATCCTGTAATGGAATATCCAATGAAGGTGGGATAATAGATGTGTTGATTCTATCATCTGAGAGGAGATAAATTCCTATGATATGTCCTCAACAATTGCACTAGGTGGATCAATACATGGAGCTACAATGTCAGGCATAGTTGAAGAAGAATCATGCTTAACATATGTAAACTCAATAGGAGGTTGAGGTGTAGAAGTAACAACACTGGTCTAAGGAACAACACATAATTTCAAGTGACCTGACTTCACCTCAATAGGATCTCGTTAAGAAAGAGAGAAAATATCTAACAATTGAGATAATGGACTGAAATGAGAGAAAGAGTACAAGCGAAAATTATGATCAACTTTCCCTATTGCAACAATATTTCTTGTCTCACTTCTATGATGTGCACTGAATCTAGTGTGAACTCAACTGTCTTCCCTATCTCACTGTGAGTAATCTGATAGATAGAGAGAAGGTTAGAGGACAAATATGGAAGACAAAGTACATCATTGAATGCATTATCATCAATGTTAATAGAACCTTTCCCACATACATTCATAACAATATTGTTCCCCATAAAAATGTGTGGGGTAGGAAAAGCCTCAAAAGAAGAGAATAAATCATGAGAAGATGACATATGGTGTGAAGCACCTGAATCCAATAGCCATATAGAAGAGTGTGGACCACCTATTGCACATAATGCATGACCCTTTCCTTTTTCATGTCCATCTGTCAGGAATGATGACGAAGAAGAAGAACTATGAGAATTAGAACGAGTATCAATGTTGCTCTTCTTAAGAAGAGTTGTCAAATTTGAAGCTTGTTTTGCATATCCATATATCTTCTTCTCATAGCAATGAGACTCATCATGATTGAGATTTTTACAATAAGCACACTTAGGTCTTTCTATCTTCAATTTTTCCCCCTTGGGAGAAGGTGGGCCACATGGCTATTGAGAACTAGAACCCTTCCTAGGCTCTATGGTTTGTGACTTCTATTTCTACTCCTGCTTCCCTGGATATGTCTGAGCTACCAATGCTTGGTTCTTTGATCTTAGGAGAGCATCCAACTATGCAAGATTGGACTGCTCTTGTGTCAACTGATCACAAAAAACCTCAAATGTAGGCATGGTAAATCATGGACCCAAAGCATCCATGGTGGAATAAAAGGTAGAAGAGAAAATCTAAAATGGACCTCGAAGCTTAGTAAGAATCAGATAAATACACTATGTGTCATTTTTTTTCTTACCACAACCCTGTAACAATGATCGCAATAATTTGAATTTCATCAGAAAATCCTCAATAGAAGGAAAAGAAACAGGTACCAAGGAAGTCAGTTCTTCCTCAACCTACAATGCCCTAAACTGATTAATGGTGCCAAAAAGATATTCAAACTTAGTCCATATAGCCCGAGGAGTTGTGCAAACCTCCAAGTGAAAAAGAAGATTGTCTGAAACATGCAAGGACATCAAACCCATAGCCTCATCCATTTTGTTTCTATGTTGTAGAACCTCAAAGGGGCACTGCAAAATAGGTTGATTCTCATCCAAATAGGACCATAACCCCTTAGACATGAGAAGTCTAGTCATATGTGCCTTCCAGGTAAAATAATTGTGTGGAGTAAGATGTGCATAGGAAGAAGTTTCCACCATATTGAATGTGTTTTAAAGAGACGTTTCTAAATTTTGATACAAAAAACAAGAAAAAAAACCCCCATAACACAAAAATTTAAACGCCAATACAAATTTGAAAGTTGGAAAGCTATGAAATGAAAAAAATGCTTATGACTAATGCATGTGTACTTGATACTTTTTTTGATAAAATAGACTACATATATGGAAAGATCATTGAAATACCTTTCCAAAGCCTATTCATTTTTTAAAAATGGAACCAAGACGTGGAAGTTATGCCTCCCAGAGTAAAAAAACATCTTATGTCTTTAACTGTATAAAAAGGCATGCAAACAACAAAATCTGGAAATGAGATGAGTAAAAATAGAACAGGCTCGGAACCAGCTTTCTAATGATATTTCGTTTGCCTGATTTTGATACCGTATGACCAAGTTATCATGGCCAAAAAACCATCAGCTGCTCTTTATGAAAAAAAAAGGTCAAACTGATTGACATGTTGATGACTGTCAAATTTTGGCCCCCACTTGGTGACATCACAGCCTGCACATGCAGACATACTTTCGTGCTGTTAGCATACCTTCTTTTTAAAAGAGGTATGCAAAAAGGATTTTTTCTAAAGAGGTACATAGTTTTTTGAAAGTTTTATACACTTTTATTAAAAAATCAAATAAATTTATTTTGATTTTTTTTTTAAAATCATGTCCGTACAACCACAAACCAGGGAGCCAAATGTTTGTTCCAAATGCTTTGGTGACCGAAATAGGTTGAATTTTGTATCAGAATTTTTTGAATTGACCTTCTAAAGCTATTGGTGAGGTCCATTTGGGCCCAAAGTGCTCCAAAAAATAGTACCCCATTGGATAAAAAAAACAAGCTTCAAACCCTCATAAATCAGACGTCATGTGTCCAAAAAAAGATAAACTCGTAGTTGATCTTGACTAATTTCAACATTTTGGATTCAATGGTGAGGTTAAAAGAGACTGAAAATGCACAAAAATGTAGCTTTCAAGATAGGATCCCTCAAAAGATGAACATGAAGCTGCAGGTCTGAAGCTCTGATACCATGCTAGAATTCATAAATGATGAATTCTCACAGAACCCAGTGAACACTTTCATGCAAATAACCCGTAACAAATAAGAGAAAATGAAAACATAGAAGAAGTGTTATGAAAGCCAGAGGCAAAAAAGTATAATGCAATAATAATAATTACAAGAGATCAATCCTTATAAAAAGGAGATCAAAACCCTAAAAGGTAAAACCCTAAGATGAAAGAATTAATTATCAATGAGCCTAAGTTTAGCTTAAGTGAAAATAAAGTAATAGGTGACTTAATTAATAAATCAATATGATTTAATTAATTAAGTAAAGAACCTATATACTCCAACACCTATGATTGAGTCGGTAGTGCCTATGTCACCACCACCTCCTACACCATCGATGGGGTCATCTTCTTTTATGACAACATCGATGACCTCTCCCATAGAGCACGATGTTGCTTTACCCTCTTAGGTTCATCTTAGCCTGGCTCGCATTTACATCAAAACCATCTTGCATGTGAGCGCAAGCATCATCGACAAGAGAGGGCTCTAGACTGTGAGGTCGCCGTGAGAGCGAAAAGTATCTTATGAGCCTGTGTCTGCTGCTTCTTATTTTTTCCCATCTCTTCTCCCACCTCTATTGTAGTTATGCCAACCTTCCACCCTGCAACCTCCTCCATCTTGCTTTCCCCTGCACTGGGAGTGACCATTGGGCCTCATGCCAAATGGGTCCAAGTCTTGATATCTCCATCACATGAGAAACCACTTATCACCACCCTGCCTAATGTCTCGCAATTTCCCCTATAGTGAACATGTTGCACACCTAGGTGGTATCCCGAGATACTTAAGGATGCTATAGTGGATTGAAGGGCTTTACCTCCATCCTTCAGGGAAAAGTTTGACCAAGGCCCTATCCTCAAAATTCAGCGTCCCAAGTCCGCTCCGGTGGACCCTCTTTCTATTTCAATTCTCACAGTGGAGCGAGCTCCAACTTCTCCTGAGTTCATCTTTACCTCTTTCGTAGAGTTCTATGAAGCATCTTTTTAATTAGCGCCTCAAAATGGATCTTTGGCTAGCTATGAGGATTCCTTGTTTGACTCATTAGAGGATATTTCATCATTGATGATAGTCTTTACAATCCCTCTCACTCACCTTGGTAGAATTATCAAATGAAAATATTGAGGTTCCTTCATCATTAACACTAGCTACTATTGGGTTGCCTAGGGTTGTCATTGCAGTCATTCTATTGCAATATCAACCTCCCTCACCATATGTTGAAGATTGAGAAGATGATGATTTGTTGATGGATGACCTGTGAAGTTAGCACTTGCTTGTATATATATAGATTAGAGTGGGTTTGCCTATGTTCCTTAGTGCTTGTCTTTTAGTGTTGTTCGCTCCTAGATGACCCTTGTACTCTTTAGGTACTTGGAAACAAGAGGTCATGTGTCATGAACCTTCTTCTGTTTGTAGATTATTTCTTCTATTTTTCGTGTCTTTGATTTGTGATATTTAGGGATGATGCAAAGTGTTTGGGGAATTTAGGCTACCCTTCCATGTTGACTCAAAATTTTGTTTTCCTTTGCCTTCATGTGTTATTCTTCCAATCCAAGCCATGGTTGGTAGTGATGAAATATCCCCTAAGAGCATGTATATAACTCTTCTGAGATTTGACACCAATCCATTGAATCCCCCTATTTATGTGTAGATGTTGTGGAAATCATGTGCCACCCATCAAGAAGTGACATTCCATCACAAAATCTCGTATGTTGGCATGCCACAATATCTCTTCTCTCCTTAGAAAATCTCATGCTCCCCTCTGAGAAACATGGTTCATTCTAAGGGGGGCTATTATATCTATGTCTGATTGTCTCTTTATCTAACCATTATGGCGTATCTATATCATAGGTTTTTCTTGAAAAATTCAAAATTTTGATCTTGGTGTCTGTCTTTGTGGGGGCCAATCCACTATCATGTTTGCCTGTTGTGGGGGAAAATCCATTATCTCATCAAGCCATGTCCTAAATAATATCTATCTAGCTTATGCTACATGTACTAGCATGATCTAAGTCACCCTATCACATGCATATATAAACTTCACTACGCATGTCGCTGCACTGTCTAAATATGTCCTATCACATGCCTATCTAGATTTCACTACGCATGTCAGCGTACTATCAAAATTTCCCTATCATATGGCTATATGACATAACATAACTTTCCACCCATATTGGCATACCATCAATGGTCTTGTGTCTGTAGGTTGTCTTCATCATCTATCACGGTTGTTTGCATATTGTGTGTTGGATGCAACTCAGTAACTATTCAAGGCTTCCTAGTTAGGGGCAACCCTATGTGACAGAATCCCTACAGGTAAGTCAAGTAAGTCTTCTTACTTTAGCTTGCATCTCTCCCAATATGATATGCTTGCTAAAGTGGGGGAAAATGTAATGTCACAAATTTGCACCTTAGTGTAATTTTCTAGCTCACAATGTCCCTACCTTAGCTTAAGACATGAAAATTCAATGTCACCTTTTGCACCCATCCATTACGCCTTATCACCGCTCGTCTAGAATCTCAGACATGCAGCTTAGAAAACACAGGGTGTGTGCACGTTATGGAGATGTATGTGCAGTGCACACTCATCCGTGAATTTGTAGACGTGCAGATTTTCATTGGAACATTACGAACTACCACCCTACAGTTGTAACACTCAAATCCACCACCCACCGATGCCTAGATTTGACCCAACATGATTAAACTTCCATTTTGATCCTCATTTAGTCTTCTACCCACATTTACAGACTCTCTCTTCACTTCTTGACTATTCACACATTCTTGAAGGTCCCTTGACAGGTTTCTCATACTTGGAGACTCTCATTTTTTTATCACATGCTCGGTTCTCGCCTTCATCTTGTAGGCTTGGCTTTGTTGTAGTGAAGGGGAGTTGTCTGCACTTCCTTTATTATGTCTTTGATAGCATATTGTGTCTCTTCATCTATTCTTATTTGCACTATCACTATTTATTCCTTCAATACGATTGTCTATCACAGTCTCTATCATGTCTACTTGGTTGTTGAGGAGGTGGAAACGCCATAGCAAGGATCTGACTAAGGCAGTTCTCCAAACAACCACCTAACATTTTGTGTTGTTTTGTGTGTAGGTTCATGGAGAAACAAGCATGATTATTCGGCCTCATCAACCATCAATTCCAATGTAATCCCTTTCCTCTTCATTATACTTTATAGCTTAGTCGTTCTTTTCATCATATTTTGTTATTGTATTCTGCCTTAAAGTTAGTTTCATATTTTGTTACTTTTTAATTTTCCTTGTTTTTTGGGCCATCTTTGTACTTTTTTTGTATGGGGTATGCATGCCACATTGGCATCCCATACCCACGTTGGATTCCTCGACCCACACGTACATCTTGGATAGTGAGATTGTGAGGTTTAGTGTTTGGTCTTCGTAGTTGGTTCTTTTGGTTTTCATAGTTTGAATATTTTAATCTTTTAGTCTCTTCAAGTTATTTTCATTTTTCCATACTTAGAATCTTAATTACTTAATCTAATTTGCATCTAGTATCTTAGTTCATCAAATCATATTTATCACACTTAGTGTCTAGATCCCCTAGCTAACTAGAGTGTTAGTAGAAGTGAGGTGGTGCAAGGAAAGGTTCATCCTTTGAGACTTTAATCGATGTTCAGATCGGTGCACTTTTTCCTTATCCACAAATCTACACTAGGATCTTGGGTTGGATTAAATGTGTATGAGAGCAAGTTTTTTGTCCTCCAACAAGTTTTGAAGTTGGGTATAATGTGCACATATTTCCTCCACTATGAGAGAGTGGGTAGAGGAAGTGAGGAGCATGTCTTCTAGAAATTATTTTTGCATAGAGGATAGAATTTGATTTTGTTGCAGGTTGGAAATTGTATGTTAAGATGTAAAAGTGGAAGAGATTGCGGTTCATTAGACAGAATCCCTTAGGAATTCAAGTCCTTGTTAAGAGATAAAATATGGGCATGGTTAGAATGAATGAAATGAGGGGTATGATGAGAGGCTTGAGGGAGACTAGAGTAGCGATGGAAAAGAGGAGAAAAGGAAAATATGGGTATGAAGGAGTCTTGTTACTTTTCTAACAAAGATGCGTTTGCAAATGAATTTGTGCATGTAGGTGAAGAGGAAAGACTACATCAGTGTATCTTAATGATCACTTGAAGGAAGAGAGAAAAGGTGATTTGTATAGGTTGAGGGCAAGAAAGACGGTAGTGCATCAATAGATGAGATTCTTTTGGAGGACGTGAAGGTATTTGAAAGTACATCTAAAATAAAGATGTTGCAACTATGACAGAGTAAGAGATAATGCACATTTTTAAATTTTTATGTTGAAGAATAGAATAGATTGTACAAAGATGAAAATAGTGTGGTAGATAGTGAGAAGAAGAATTTTGCAATGACAATGGAGGACGAGGAAAAATCATACTTTCTTGAATTGTTGAGATATTATTTATATATTGAGAAGTGTGATGTGATAAGCATAAAGATATAAAATAAATTAAATGTAGATATGGATCCTATTAGTGTTGATTTGTATGTTGAGATACAAATATATGGTGTTGTAGGCAATTGTGTAGGTACATGTTGGTGGAGGTAGCTGGAATATGGTGGGTTGGATCACAAGAGAGAAAATAAGAGTGAGAGTTGTGATTGATAGAAGAGGTTGGATTATGGTGGAATATATTTCACATTGAGGAAGAGGAGTGCAAGGCAGACATAGCGGATAAGGATGGAAAATGTTCCACCTAGATGTCGAAAGAGGTGAATGAAGACGTCCTTTTATGATCCTAATGCAATGATGGAGTTTTCTACAAGTTCACAACTTGAAAGGATAGTTCTGCTACTCAACTCTATTTTTTAAGCCCATGCTCACAAACTTCTTACTAAGTGTGTATGATTGTGGAGCATCTGAGCTCACAAGCAATCCCACGTCACCAAAACAATAATTATTTTTTATGTTCAAGCTTTTCATTTTTGGTGTAGATTGAAGCTTTGAGAGCATATTTTGGAGTGTTGAAAGATATTAAATTTTTTTTTATCAAGACTTGGCTTCCATTTCCAAAATCAAACACAAAAAGGGCAACTAATATGGATTTAAGAATATTATATTATACAAATTCAAAATTTTGAGGGTTGAAGGGCTGAATTGACATATTATAAATTATAAATAAATTATTTTCTCAAATTTGATTCCAAGATAAGTTCTTATAATGCAAGTTACCTTTGGCTATCCATTCTTTTTTTATCCTTTTAATTTGAGTTCCTAAAATGGAGGGGGAAACTAGAGAATTTTGGGAAAATGATTGATGATATTTGGAGCAACAAGTTGTGGGATATGGTGTAGTAAAGTTGACAACACATTTTGGAAGCAAAACTATGTTTTCATTTCATTATTTTTGAAGGAATTTTAAGGGCCAAGTTATGGGAAATGAAAGAACAAATTAGGATGCCTCTTTTTGGTCTCTCAGAAATGCTTTAACCTTTATAAAATACAATCTTTAATGGTGTTAAATGACATAAATCAACAATAAAAAGGTTGGGGAAATATCTTGTAGGTTGCTACCAAAGAATTTCATAGGGAAGAGCATAGGCAATTAACTTCCCAAGAGGCAAAATATAGAAGAAAAAGAAGAATTTGTAGGTTTTTTTGTGTTGTTCAAGGCGACCATGAGAGTTGTAGGATGAATAAAAAAATCAATCTTAAAATGAGGATTGAAGCCAAGAAGTGAAGTCATGAATACTCAAAGGCTTGTAGGCATGAAGTTCCTAGAAACATTGTAAAATGTATGAATTTGTCTCTTGTTATAGTCCTCTTTGTATGTAATTGTTCTTGAAGGATTTTGTAATAAAGATATGTTTCAAGATTGTTTTCAAATGTGTTTATGCAGGTGGAATGATACATAAAAGCTAAAATATTGGGTAGTTTGATAAGGTCCCTGATCTTGACCGCATAACCATTTAAACAATGATACACATTACTTAGCAATGAAATACATATATTATTAAAAATAAGTTGATTGTTTTGTATTTGATATCCCACCACCCAAACAAAAAATATATCAAATTATCACTTATAGCCAACCCCTAAGATAAATCACTTTTTCATTTCATTGTAAAATAGAAACTAGAGAGTTCAAAAAATATCTTTGTTATTTCGCCAAGTTTCATCTTGAAAATAGATAAGTGTCATTTGGTCGTGTCGCCTGCAGTGATGTAATGTTGATATTATCATATCCATTGTATTTCTCATTTTGTTTTGTCCTATATTGGTGGAATGTCCTAAATGCAATTATAGATTGACAAGTGTCACACTTGTGCTTGGTTTGGTTCATGGACCAATCCTCATCTATATTCATTTTTTTACATCTACGCTTATCCCCATACATTCCTCATTTATCCATCTTGATTTATACTTAATTTTGCACATTTACTCATGCCTCAAATTTACCAATGTATACTTGAGGTTCATCTTCATGCTGATAGGGATTGATTTGGCTAAATCTTGATGCATCTAAGAATAAATTTGTAAAAAATTGCCTATAGAAACCCAAGATCTAGAGGCAATGGAAAACACAATATAAGAGAGAATTAATATGAAAAGAATAGACTGTATTCTCTCCAAGAATGCAATACAATAATTGGATTATGGATTGAGTACAATGTACATGTGCTTTCATATATACTAAAGGCAATAGGAGAAGAGAGCGTGAGGATGACATGTGGCTCAATGAGATGCAAGGGTTGGTAGGAAAAAATAATAGATAATTCCAATAAAGGTGGATCACCCAAAAAAGGTGGAATTTCTCCTACAACCAAGATATGCAATTCCTTAACAAGGGCCTGTTTGTCTAGCGGAATTTGTGCATGCTGGAATTGCCAATTCTCGAATTGAATCCATTATGGAATTGTGCTATTCTCAAAACGAATTCTAGAATATGGGCTTGTCTTGTTTGGTTCACCTGGAAGATGACTGAGAAGATGCCAATTTTGTGTTTGGTTCCGCACAACTAGAATTGGAATTGGAATTTTATTTTTGCATATTTGTGAGTAAGATTAGTATTTCAATGTTTGTGTAAGATTAATATTTCAATGTTTTTAATTTTTTTGTCTTATAAATTACAATGTTTGTGTAAGATTAATATTTCAATATTTTTAATTTTTTTTTCTTAATTTGTTTAATTTTACCAGAAAAATAATGAATAATTTATTTAGTAACCTTTGTTGTTAATTAAAAATATGATTTTTCTTATAAGTTACAATGTTTTTGATAGAAAAATGTGTTTTTAAAAGTAATATTATTTTTAATCTAATATATTAATTCATTTATTACTGTGCTAAATGCCATGAAAAACTCTTTTAATTTAAGAATGTCAATTTTTCTTTTGCAATTTTTTTAATAAGGCTAATTTTTCATTGTTTGCAAACTTTTTTTAATTAATATAAATTGTCTAATTTTAACATAAAAAATTATAAATTCATAAAAAACTCCAAAATTATAATATATTATAAATTAATTTAAATATGTCCAACATTTCAATACACAAATAATTTAAACATGTCTTTTTTTAACCACATTTACACATCTAGCCCCTATAAACAAGTCTGATTATGATGACAATAAGGCATAGGATAAGGCGTCGTAGAAAGACATTTTTGTCTTTTGCCATTGATGCAATTTTCTTGCACGACTTGCACTCTTCTTGTTCATCAAGTACAGTTGTCGACAGGATGGATGTAGATGGGGCATCATCGAGCCACCTAAAGTAATCACAACCATTGTGGTCCTACAATACCAAAGTTACATTTTAGTTCTTCTTATAAAGATTAATTCTTACATTGTTTTGAAACATAACATATATTTCCATTACCAACCTTTTTACTATTTGGGCATGCCCAAAATTGACACCCTGGATTGGTCCTTGTCTTGGAGGTCCTCAACAAGTAGGGGCCAGCACCACATTGACACATTGGAAAATTCATCTATATGAATAATGCACCATTAGTACAACATTAGTATTTAGAATGCATGAATATTAAACAAAGAGAGTTCAAAAAGATGTAAGATGATAGCTCACATGGTACATTCCAAGACATCCATGCCTTAAACCCTTGAAAAGACAACATTCTATCCGTACCAATTGAATAAAGATAAGATGATTAGGAGCACAAGGCACGTTCCAATGTAGCATTAACATGTAATAATTTCACTATTTGGAAAGGTTGAAATAATACAACTATTAACATACCTATAATTAAATTTCTTTACAAAATAAAACTATTTATTTAGACTAAGCTCTCTTTACAAAGAAGTCTCCCTCTTAAGAGACAATTTTCTTTTTCCGATTTGCAAAGCAAAGTTGTGTCATACACATGTAAATTTTGAATTCACTAGTAACGGGTTTATGGAAATACAAACATTACCATAAACACATGAATCTGTTGTCTAAATTAAGAAAGCCCTGATTTGATTTGAGGTTTGTTTGACTTATGATTTATATATGCCCAGGGTTCAATTTTGTTTTTAGCTGAAAAGGGTTGTGATTTCATTCTACATCTGGTTGCATGGGATTAATAAACCTGTCAGACAAAATGCAAGAAAAATTTTGCTGCTATTTTTCCAACCAACCAGTCATATTTTTCGCACAATAAATAACTGTTAATTTTTTACATTTTTTATTACAATTTTCTTGATAAAAAAACACCATGCAATTCATGTAATTCAAAAAATTGTAATTTTTAGCCAAAAAAAAACAATTTCATTACATAAAATATATAATTGTTTAATTTCTTTATGCCTACGATTGTTTAGAAGAAAAAATATGTGATTTCTTCCTTTGTCTGGCTACATGATTTCTTACAAAACCTTATTGCACAACTTCCGAGCAATTCAACCATTTGGTTTTCAAACTTTTTTCTTTGATACAATTAAACTTTCAAAACTTGGTAGCTAATTTTTTAATGTTAAAAAATATTGAATCAATCACACAATAATTGAAAACTTTAAATACAGAGGCATACACAGATAATTACACCTTCAAATTAGTCTTTCATTCTGAAGAATGTACAAGGGAATCTCCACAATTTATACAACTCACAG
>MU224112.1:116874-162002 GCA_018584345.1 Thuja plicata
TTGTAATTTTCAACTATCTTATTATTTATTCAGTTATAAGTCTAATCTTCCAAAAGTCAGAAAGCATTGCTATCACATACATGGATGAGATGGAAGATATGTCTAAATATGAAATTAAATCATATGAGATAGTATGAAATATCCATATAAATCATATGATATGTCTAAATATGAAATTAAATCATATGTAATAGTCTAAAAGAAAATTAAATTATATGAAATAGTATGAAATATCCATATAAAGAGTATCAAATAGTTATCCGTGAAATATCCATATAAAAGTTATTGTACTCCTCCAAACTTTATTACGATATATTTGACTCTCTCCTCTTCAGTCATTCTCAGGAACCCTTTGGCTCTTGCATTTTCAATCAAGAAAGAGTCATATGCCTTTAGCATAGTATCTGGATGTAGATCAGGCATGGATTTAAGAGCCTCATGCACATTATCCATTACTTTATCTAAAACATCTTTTGAATGTGTATGATCCACTTTGATAGTTTGAGGCATATTGAAGTCCTCGTGTATCTTTTTGAGAGTCTCACACATGACATCCATGGAACTAGCCATGCTTGCCTTCTTCCTTTTTGACCTCCTTGATGACGATGTTGGAGTCTCTTTTCCGATTGTAGCAGATTGGTTGGATTGAAAAAACTCATGATTCAAATCAGCAGCAGTCCCCATAAGTGTGGCTATATCATCAACATCATCAAAATCTAAAGGCTCATCCATGGTGTTCCCTTCTTCTGTATCTAGAGGTGTCGAAGTTGCCTTGTCGTCAGCCATATCGTTCCCCACAATGAAGGCTAACTCATTGTAGTATTGGAACGACTGCCTCTTATACACCTTGGCATTTTTGAATTCTTTTCTCTGCATGTTGGAATAAAGAATGAATTACTAATTATCTTGAATTACAAACTTTCAACACATGATTTTACTTAAGTCAAAAATAATTTCAATATCATGTTACCTTAAGAATCTCTTCCCATACACTATCCTCTGCATCCATACATTGAGTGGCCTCATTTCATGCAAAACCACTTGTATTCCTCAAGTCTTTCATTATTCTGAAACCTTGCTTCCATGTTTTCAGCTTGTTTTTTAAGTTTTCTTTTCCCAAGTTCATGTTCAAATCTGAATTGAACTTTCTTTCTATTGCAATCCATGCTTCTTTCCTGAACCCCCCTTCACCCTTTCTACCATGCTGGACTTGCTCATGGAGAAAGTCTAGAAGTTTCTTTTCCATTTCTCTTGTCCATAATACCTTTTGTTTGGTGGTGGGTGTGTGGGTTACTTCAATCTCATCAGCCATCCTTGTACGAATATAAATTAGACACATTTGGACACATTTATTAGACATATATAAATTGACATAACTTCAGATGCAAACATTGCAAACTTTTGTATGTGCACATAATTTTTACTGTTTTTGATTAAGGTAACTACATGTTTTGAAGGGGCCCCAAAACCCTGTACAAAAGGTTACAAAAGATAAACAACAAAGCACTCTAAAAAGGAATGAAACAAGACCACAACGAGGGTTTTACAACAGGCTCCCACAACATAGAAATAATTAAAGTTCCAGAAAAGGAAATCTGGAACCCCAACAACAAGAACAATCGCTGCGATAAAAAGAATAAAACAATTAAGTCCTGAAGCCCTTAAGCTTCCACCAAACAACACAAATAATAAATTCCAGCTAAGGACCAGTTGTCGGCAAAGAAAAGCCCAAGAAAGACCTTACCCTTGCAAGATCAACACAAGGCAATCAGGATTTAAATTTTAGCCCTCCCTCTTGAGATCATAAATTCATATCAAAAGAAGGCATGGATGATTTGACTTTCTTTCCTTTAACTTTTGTCCATCCATCCTCCACCTTCAGAGCATCATTTTTCCAAGCCAAAGAGTTACCTACAGACATCTAAGAAATCGGGCTAGCCACAGCAACATCCACAAGAGGGATAGGGACAATGAAACCACCATTCCCCAAAACCCCCATTGGAGAAACCACAACATCATCAGACAAAATAACTAAAGTAGAGATAGCCTCAACAGTCCTGTCATGGACAACAGCAACATCAGGAGCACCACTTGTCTGAACCTCCGAAGCAGCATCAGTAGCATCATTCTTTGCATGATCATTCTGAAAGGAGCAAGCAACCAAACCCGCATTCAAAGATTTACGAACCATGTAATGGTGGTCAGCAGCCCCCAACCACCAAGAAGGTGATTTCTTTGATTTAACCTTATCGGATAAACATCAAGCAGCAAGATGACCAGTCATGTAGCACTTCCTGCATCTGAACGGGATTCCCTCATAATCTAAATTCTGAATCCAAGAACCCACATGGGAGCCCAGAGTAATCTTCTCAGGAAGGCCCTTAGAGATATCAACCTCCACAAAGATATGAGCATAGGTCAGATGAAACACGTCAGAGGTAACCAGGTCAACCATCTAGAAATCCCCAATGGCCTCCCTAATCTCTTCCAGAACATAATCCAGCCATAGATGAAGGGGAAGATTCAGATGCCTCACTCATAATGGAATTTTATTAAAAGTCTCAGTGAGAGGATCAAAATCCTGATGCCAAGGTTTGGCCATCAAAGGAAAACGCTCTTCCCAAGAGAAAAAACTATCACACAAGATAGTTTTCCTATCTTCAACATTTTCAAACTTAGCTATAAAAAAACCCCTTGCCACAGGGTAAATTTGAACGGTATCCGTTAGGATGGGTTCCCAATATTTAGAAATCAAAGCATGCAAGTTCGATAGAGAGCACCAATAACCCCTAAATCTAAAGATTGCAGCATTTTTTAAAAAATCCTCAATATTTTTCACAATCTCATCAACTGTATCAAAATCCAGTTTTAGCCTAAGAGGAGCACTTATAGTGATGGGTTTAACAGAAGGAGACTAGAAACAGATGCTCCCACTCCTCGGAGCTGAGAGGAAAGCACCATTAATGTTTGCTTCAAATGTAGCAACGTCTACATAAGAAGCAGATTCAACATGCCCCAAAAACCCTTGCACAGCAGAAGGCACTGACTGCACCCCCGAACAAACAAAACCCCCACCATTCACAGATGCCCCGAGGTGAGACACACTAGAACGTGGCAGTCGGGGAGCTGCAGTAGCTTCGACGATGGGAGAAGCCTCCTCACTCCTAGCAATACACAACGTCGTAGAAGAAAGGCAGCAAAAGGGTCGACTAGCAACATTTATGCTAGCAACAAGAGCCCTAGATGTTGCAAGAGGAGATGCGGTGGAAGGCATCGCAGGAGCTATTTTCATCGCTAAGCCCTTCTTTGTTATTGTGTGATATTGATTTACATAATTTTTACTGTTACATCTATTACACACTGTCTATTATCAAAAAGTGTTGCTGAAAGCCAATCCCAATGCAATGTCAATGTACACTTAGTCCCTGTTTAATGCTTCCACTGTTGATATTTTTGCAACAAATATAGCAATAATTTATGTCCAAATGTTAAATCAGAATCTGTACATATATTATGCAGGGTTTTAATTGTTTTCTTCAGTTTGGATGGATTGAAGAGTAGTTGGAGAGTGGGATAGCAAGTAGGCAGGAAAGAATTTAATGGAGTTGGGAAAAATATGAGGTTACCAAACTCGAACCATTTCTACAGCTCTCTTTTATTTTGAACTCAGTTGCTTTTTTTTTCTGATAGCCAACTAGCCAACTTTTTGATTGCTTGATGGATATCCTTCTTATCTTATGATGAGGTTGGGTTTTAATTTGAAATTTTGAAGTGAATCAATCTGATGTGCTTATTTTTATCAGAGGTTAGCTATCAGAAATGGGTTACATCGGGGATGCATTTTGTTCCATTTTGTAGAGAGTATAGTGAGCTACATCTTTCACTTGGACCTAGTTTGAATAGGACATATACTCGAGATGAATATATTATCTTTCATATCTCCTTCATTCCTCAAAATATTAGAGTTAGCAACTTGAAGGGAACTTTATCATGGATGTATATTGTAGAAACCAAGCGTTGAGAGGCTTTTCAGAGCACAATGACCCAGTCGAGTATGCTCAGGATAAATTAGGCAAGAATTTTCTTCTCCCTTGAGATCTTATTACAATTGTTTTTCATACTTTCATTGGTCGAGAATGACTCCAATAATTCTCCAACTTTGTACTTATAAGGGGCTTCCCATTTTCTCACAAACTATGTGGACTTATTGCATGATTCCTCAATGGTACTTTCTTTGGAAAATAATCATATCCAACCATTTTTATTCTCTTTGTCTAATTTGGAAAATGCATTAAATATGCATTGCTTTAACACAGGCTCACATTCAATTGAAGGATTTATGGACAAGATGGACTAAATGCATAAAATAAGCATTGTTTTAACATGGTCTCACATTCAACTGTAGGATTTATGGATACAATAGACTCAGTAGTTAATGTTAGATATGTATAGATCTTCTTCACTATTTGTGTTGGGCTCTTGTGTGATGAATTGATTCCAGAATAAAAGTAATTGATATTAATATGTTAAATGAGGATAAAGAACACTTCCACCTTCTCTCCACTCCCTCTGTTCCTACGGTTTTTGAACCTCTTCAATTAAATCCCCCTCTATATTGGCCAAGCTTTAGGAGGATGTAGTCACTACATTTTTTCATAGGTCTCTTTTTTGGTTCTATCCATGCACTAATATGTTCTTATTTCCTCTTGGATGATCTCGAAAGGTGTAAATATAATAGTATTTTGAACACACATTATGCCTAGATAGCTTAAGATGTTTTTAGTTGGGTTTTTTGGTGAATATTGCATTGGGAAAAATCTCAGATTACAAATACCACTGCAGTGGACTCAGATCACAATCCTTTGCCCTCCACTATCAATCTACTAGCCAAAAGTCAGGTTGTCACATTTCAGAACTTGAATCATCCAGCTCAGATCCACTTGGAATTTACTTCCAATGAAGACGAGATGTGTGTCATGTTTATCACCAATGATGATTTCAAGAGCTATGTAAAATATGGGCTTAAAGAGGAAGGGATGGATGAGATGGCAGAGGCTTTTTCCATCACTTATAAGCAGTCTAACATGTGTTATGTGCCTGCTAATAGTAGCTTGGAATGGAGGGATCCGGGTTACATTCATGATGCTATCATACAAGGGCTGGAGGTAGGGAGGCATTAATTTTATCAGGTAAAGATTCTGTAGTCCTAAATAGCTCACCAAGAAATTCTGGAAAAGAAAAGAAAAACTACAAAAATTTTGAAATCTATATTTTCAGGGGCCATCTCTCCATCAAGATGATTGGTGAGATAGATGGCAAAGTCAAGCATCAATATATATCAAATTTGTAAAAATTTCTATTAAAAATATTTAACTTATGAAATTTGATAGCAAATGAGTTCAAAATAATTCTGGAAAAAACACATGTAAAGGGGAAGCTTGGGTCAAACATGATGGATCAAATTAGACTACAAATTCAAGCACCTTACATTGGTAATTGTTTGAAGCGAACATGATCTATAATTAACTATGAGATAATGCTTATAAACTATTGGTCAAAAATATTATTAGGATTTGTCCTATACTATCCTACTTGAATTTTCATCCAAATGATAGTGGAACTCCTTTGAGTTAGAGTTAAAATAGGCATTCAAGTGTGAAGGATGAGATATAGTTAAACTTCCTTCACAAGAAAAACTGAAGCAAATCACACCATGGAGACATGCAGAGTTATCTTGGAAACCTCTCCCTTGGATACCCATTTAGGCTAACCAGATAATGCTCTTTCTCTCCACTATTTGTTATTCCAAAATTATTTTGTAGAGCTATGTCTTCTAATTCTAGTTGTGCATCTGATGTGAAGACTATAATATAGTTGGATAATTATTCTGATTACAAGTGAATTGGAGGAACAAAGTAGATAAGTGCAAAGAACAATTAAATTAATCAAAACTCGGCTACATGAACAGTTGAATATCTCAATTAAGTATTGTACATTGTGATTCTTTAATACTTTAAAAGTAATAGTTTAAAAGTAAAAGCTTAAATCAGTGTCGCTTTATGCTTAGTTTATAGCCAAAACAATGAGATCATTACAGTGGTCTAAGATCGAGATCTATAGTCTTCCCACGTCCTTGTAGCTATTTCATCACGAAACTTCCCCCAATCATCTCTATCACGCTGACTCATCCCATATGTCTCAAGAAACAGTACATCTATCTTGCCACGATCTGCATCATCTTCAATTTCAACCTCGGATGGAACACCTTCCTCTATCATGATGAAGTTGTGTAGTATGCAACATGCTAAAACAATCTTAGTTTGTGTCATGATTTGATAAGATGTCGCATGCTTTAGGATAGGAAAATGTTGCTTCAAAATCCTGAATGTACGCTCTATTGCATTTCTGAGTGAGGAGTGTCGGTGGTTAAACAACTCTTGTGGAATGTTTATCGGGTTTTCTCTTGAAAACTCCTTTAGATGATAATGTGTACAACGATAAGGGGCAAGAAATCCTGGTACATTTGGATATCCAGCATCGACTAAATAATATTTCGCTACATTAAAAATTTATATTGTTATAACGTATGAAAATTTGACTATATAATCAATATACAATTAGATGTTGACATACCGGGGGGAACTACCAGTAGATCTTCTCTCGAGAGAGCTGAAGCAAGAACACGACTATCTGCAGCAGACCCTTCCCAACCAGCAAGGATGTAGTGAAACTTATAATCAAACGAAGTCACTCCCATAACATTTTGTGACAAGTGGCCTTTCTATCACGATATTTGGCTTGTATTTCCACATCAAGAGTGACTGGTATATGGGATCCATCGATTGCTCCAACATAATCCTATACGAAGAAATTTTATAATCAAATGAATGCTACAATAATCAAAGAAAGACTCAAGAAAATAAACATGTACAACTACAAGATATACCTTGAAGTATGGATCGAAACGGTTCTTCCCACTAATTTCTGGAGCAGTGTTTGGACCAGGGGGAAACAAAAAATCTGCATGGAGCACTAAGACAGCTGTCAAGACTTTGTGGAAGTGACGACTTACCATCTCTCCAGAGTGCCCAAAGTTATGGGCAATCTTGCGATTCCTTAGATTGTGGCCCAAGGTATGTAGGAACATCACTAGTTGTTCTTCTAACGTAACATGTAGTGTATCCCTAATGCTTTCTTTTTGCCTAAGACTATTGGCTAGTTTAAAGAAGGTTCTTCTACTCATACGAATTTGGTCACGACAATCTGTGTCATTGGAATAGATGACACACATATAAAAAGGATTTAGATCTTGTTGGCGCCTATGCCTTTCTCCTCTAGTTTCTTTTAAAATTGTTGCTATGGCTACTACAACGGTGGCTACAACAACTACATACAGACGATGGAGTCTAGTCTTCCTGATTATAAGTGCTTTAATGATTTCATCGTGAAATAGATCCATTGATGACTTCCTGAACTGCAAACAACATTAACAAAGATCTATATGTCAAAGATCAGCTAGTAGATGTATTGAGGGAAAATAGAATACAAGGCCAGGAAGGAAGTGAATGCAGATTGGAATCGTAGAAGATAATGCATATAATGAAGGAGAGAAGAAGCAGAAATTAGAGATTGTAATTTGGTGAAGATGAGCTGAATAGTGAGTAGAAATGCATGGACTCTATTCAGTACCACCCATCTAAGGGCTTGGAATAATGCTAATTTTTTACAGAACAGATTTGCACATACATCTCCAAAGGGAGAGAATGATAAAGTTACTCAGAGCTTAGAAGCAAGGAAAAATCTACAATTGGATATTTGCTATTTCAGTCATATAGATACAAATGGTTATCTTATTTTTTCATGTTGTTTATTTTCTTTTCCAAATCCACTTACTTGATTTTCTTTGCGCCCTCTCAGAAGATGTCAATCTGGTGGAGAACTATAACAATGAGTTTAAGCAGGCATCAAAAGGTGGTATCATGAGAGGAGATGCCCAAAGGTTTTCTACTGTAAGAAGTCTTCCCCTAACCTAAAAAGTCATGAAGATTTGATCTCTTTCTATAGTTCTTTTGTATAGTAGAATCAGGCCTTTGTTAGTGTTTAATGGAGTCAATGGTTTAAGTGAATTGTTCTTCTATTTCAAATGTGGTGAATATTTTTCATTTTAATTGGCACTGGTAAAGTAGTATTTCATGGAAAGAACAAGTTTCAAATTTGAACTACTAATACTTTCCAAATTGAAGAAGAAACAAATTGGTTGATCAATATCACCATTACAATCGGTATACCAAATTCCCATAAGCAATTGGCAAGGTCACCACAACATACCTACAGTTTTAGTGGGTGTTTCAATTGTGGTATTTCTATATCATTTTTTTATATTAAATTGTCATATGGTGATATCAAGATTATCAAACGGTTTTGATTATATATATTCTATTAATCTAAATCTTTGGATACAGGCTACTGCTATGAGTATGAAACCTCCAACCTCTCCAGGCACAAATATAGTAGATGACCCACATCATGATTAGTAGCCACATTTTGGCATACAGAGGAGAGTAAAGAGAATAGGAAAAGTATGGTAAATCTATGCATAGATTAGGAATAGTGAAAGCTTTGTTTTGGAGCTACCCTGGTGTTGGGACTTAGAAATAGAAGTTATGACTGATAAATATAAGTCGTATTAATGGCTTGCTTCATTTGTATCAGATATTTCTACTGCAAAAAGCCAAGATATGAATATAAAAATGTTTCTACAATATGTTTTGAAGTCTAGTATAAGAATTATCAGCTTGCGAAGGGTTTCATTGGAACTGGGTAATATTATGATTATGTATATTTGTGAAGGGTATCATTGGAACTGGGTAATCTTATGATTATGTATATTTACTCTAGCAAATGAGGTTTCATTATATATTAGCACTTGTACCTAAAAGAGGTGCAAGGGTCATTGGAACTGGGCAACTTATAATTATGTATCTCTACTCTAGCAAATGAAGTTTCATTATCTTCTAAGATTCCAATTAGTCTTTACATTATGGAATTATCTGTTTAATGCATATTCCTGATCTGACATAATATATATTGTGTTGATTAGTAGTGGATAATTTATTTTATGTTGTAGCCTAAATTACTCCAAAAAACCAGTAGTTAATATAATCTTGAAACAACACTTATTATCATAATTCCTATATAGATATACCAATATATCTACAATGCCCCTAACTTTAGTTACTGTAATGTGTGAACAGGTTTACTGCATCTTACAAGGTTAGAATAGGTACTTCAAGACCGAAGAAGGGAGATCAAATATTATGGTTAATACTAAAATGAAGGGAGTGACCACGATCGCAAGAATGATAGGACTAAAAATATACGTTATACATTTAAAATTTCTTCGACTAAAAAGGAATAGCTTTGTACCATATCATATCCTATGCATTACATCCTAGTTAAAGCTAGCAAGAAAACATTTTATAACTACCAAATTAAGTACGAAGATCATTTACATCATGTGCTATCTTCAATCATATAAGTCAGAGGGCATGGACAAATTGGATTGCAAATTACATCTGAAGAAAACTCATCATTTATTCTTAGTAAATAAACTTTGAAATGTTGTTTCTTTTATTGTTCATAAATTCTACATAGAAAAACATTCAATATAATATGGGTGTGTCAAAATCGATTGTGAAGGACAGAGGCTCACAGCTAAAAAGAGAAATGTGGATCTATCGTCATCACATCAACATATCTTTTATCTTGTAAACTACAACCACTTAACCACGTAGTGTACATGGCCAAAAAAAAAACTACAGATGATCTTGACAATACAAAACACCATAACATAAGGAAGGGGCCGAAGACTTTGTCACAATAGACCATAAATTTAGGGTTAATACTAAAATTTTAGTGGCCTTTCTTGCAATATTCTTGCACTCCTAAATGTAGGAGTGAGTAAGGTAATCACTGTCTATTAGTCCATTGCAAGATTGTTGTCAATTCTATGGAAGTTTGTTGTTTGTGAGTAATCCTAAAAAGAGCACATTAGTGAAGGTATCAAATCCATTCGCTAAATTCCCATTTTTATGAAAGTTACAACAACTATATTAGAACTCAGCCTCAGTCCGTGAAGTACAACAAAGAACAAATGGTAGTCTAGCAGGATTTTTAAAGTCAAAACAAAAAAAAAAAAAATACCCTATTGATCTTATCAGATTGCTAGACAAAGGGTCTTATTTTGGAAAACATTTATGGTATCATAATATAGAAAAAGAGGGACAAATGAAGAAAACCAGAGAGGAAGAGATCACGAAGGAGGAGGAACTGGAAAAAAGTGACGCCACAGAAGTCATAGAAATGCTTGTGAATAGTGTTATGCCCTGCATCCCCGTCCCTACATTTTGTGTGCAAAATGCTGGGTCCCCCCCTTTTTCTTTTGTTTGTTTTTGCTTGCGGCTTTGCCTTGTCTTTTTTCCCTTTTGTTCTCTTTCTCCAAGGTTTTCTTCCCCGTTGTTGTGTTTTTTTTGTTTGGTTTCCGTCTCTGGGACTCCGGTCCCGGAGGTCGTTCTTCGTTGGGAACCAGACTCCGGACTCCAGGATTCTTCGCCACGATGTTCTTAAGGTTATCGTCGCAAGGAATCCCCGGGCCCGGGGTCCAGAGGTTTGCTTATCCAGAGATTTCCGAAAGGAGGTGGATTACCCTTTTTACCACAGGTATAAATAGAACTTATCAGTCACTTTCACATCTACCATGATTAAAACTTTTGAGCACTCAGAGCGATTTTAGAGCGATTAACAGAGCAATTTGCAGAGAGTTAGTAATAATCAGTGCTTAACACTTCCCGTCATTTTCAGGCGATTGTGAGTGCTTCGTGGTGGCGATTGTGACCGTTTGACAACTGAAGCTATTGCATAACTCCAACGGTAACTCCTTTCCTCCACCTTTCGACATTCTCAGGTTGGTGTTTCTGTTCCCGCCTTCCTATTTTCTTCTGGTCTGTTTGGTGTTTCTTTCATCTTGTTTCTGCTTGTCGTCTTTCTGTTTTGTTTGTTTCCTATTTTCTGGTTTTGCCGCCCGTGGGTGGGTCGGCTCTGCCAGAGGGTTTTCCGCCCTCTGCGCAGAAGTAGTCGGTTTGTAGATTTTGCAGATAGATGTATATACTCTGCCTTGCCTGGTTTCTTGCGGATGTCATTCTGCATTGTATATTTGGATATATTTGTGTATATTTGGTGTATATATCCCTCTGTCCCATGTATATATCCTTCGGCCTTCATGTATATCCTTTCGGGTGGCTTGACAAGGTGGTCGAGTCGCCTGTATTGCTGGTTTTCTGCCCATGAACTCGTTTCGGGCAGAAAACCACCTGTTCAAAACTTGGCTCTCGGCCGGTTTCAAACAGGCAGTTTTCTCTCTCTTCCATAAAACCATTCAGACCCTCATTTATGTCTCATGCACATAATCAATTCCAGCCAAGTGGCCTTCACTTTTTGCGCGTTCAGATAGTTGGCTCCGTCGTCATCGCCATAACTTCCATTTATTACCTACGCACGTGGCACCCACGTGGGCTTGATGACTTACCTTTTTACACGTCCTCACCAACGGTTATTTATCCGGGCTCTAGGTCTCCTACCCTCATCCATCCTGTGTCCTTACCGAGTGTGATAAAATCTCCAGACCTGGATGTTTAATAAAATCTTAAGTTTGTGATGCGTTTGCTTTTCGGTTATCTTTGAATGAAACTAACTTTTCAGGAAAAGCAAGCATCACGGTGGTAAGATCTCCGGACCCCAAAATATTTGTTTTGACTAATATGTTCTGACGGTCGCTTTGCCTTGCAGGTTTCTAGAGTCTATTTCCCAGGCATGTCTAAAGCATCTACATCATCTCCACCCGGAAGTCCAGAGCTACCTTCCGCGGCGGCCATCAGGGCAGCAATAAAATCTAAAATGGAGAAGCCCCTAGAAAAGATGCCCCTGACTATGAAGTTTGTGCAGGACAATATCATTATGGGCTCAAAGATCGAGTCCAAAGTCAAACTCATCACTGACACCAGTGTCGGAACATGGCCAGAGATGCAGGCCTTGGTAAAAATAATGTACATCCAGCGATAGGCTAGAGATCAGCTAGCAATCAACGTCGGGGACTCTGGAATCCTCAAGGCGGCTTGTTTCCCATGCTCCGTGCAAGCTCCGGAGCTCATCTTGACGCTGGCCACCAACTACAACTCTTCTGTTTGGGCTGTTATGCTTGTGGCCGTAGAACCAACCGGATACCCTACTCCTCTGGTATCCCTTGACCCAGTCACATTCCAAGCAGGACTGGGAATCCCACAATTCGATAAGGCCTCAGTGGTTACAAGGACTGATGCCTTGGCCCAATTCACACAGCTGGAGGATGCCGCCCGGGTATACATGAATACCCGTTGGCTCAAGGCTCCAAAGAGGGACCCCAAAAGAATGAAGATAGAGATTCCCCGCTCCGAGTTCAAAGAGAGCATTCAGATGGGAATGATAGCATTGGCCCAGGTCTTTGGGCAGCCCTCCGCCCAAGAGTTTGCTAAATGGATGTATTACTTCCTCCTCGACATCTCCACCAAGGGAGGATACTTCGACTGGGCAACAATAATTTTCAGCCATGTTGACTCCCAGTTCCTGCAACTAAACAGGAAGAAGAAATTCTACATGTCTTCCTACGTTTTCTGGGCCCTAGCATAGCAGAGGCCCCACACCCACGGCCTACTTACAAATGGCGTGCTCGAGATTGGCCCGGGACAAAAGGTACCGTGGGACCATTTCCCACAAGTTCAATGGGAGGCCAGCTTCCCCAGTTTTTGTCGGGTAAACGATGCGTTCATTTATTATCATCTGCTTACACCCACCCGGGACGCTGGATACCGCCTGTCCTCAGAGGCGATGAATTTGGTCCATAATTATGGACATTATTACATTCAGTTCCAACAGCACACCTACATTAGGGTCACCGGCTTCTCTGGGAAACCCTACTTGTTGCCCAAACACTGTGGGGACAAGATCGTGCTCTTGGAATACTGCAGGCAAATAATGGAGGTGCATGCCCTCTTTGCCTTGAAAAAGATACCCAATATGCCGTTCCCAATCACCTGTGGGAACTATACATGCAGCCTGGCCACTGCAAAGGAGGCGGACAATGAATTGAAAAGCTACAACTTTTGAGAGTTTTATTTGGCGCAGAAAAATTTTGATCTGCATGGAAAGATTGCAACGGCACTACCACGGGCTTCAGAGCCCCATCACATCCATATGGAGAATTTCTGGGCAGATTGCCAGGATGATGTGGATGTGCGGAGCAAGCACTACGTCAGAATGACGGTCGACATGATGCAAAAGTTGAAGCTCCGGAGGTTCCCGACGGACTTCTCAGATGTCGCCCCCACTACCGATCTCGAGTACAAGGAAAAGGGGATCGACACAAGGACTCTTCCACCAGTAAACTGGGACGCCCAGGAAGGGCCCATAATTGAGGACTTCACTCGAGAGGTGGTTGAGCGGAGCCACACCTATTTCAAGAAGGTGTGCCCTGGAAGTACCTGCCGAGCAGCTCAGTCGGCACCAAGATTAACTCTGGGGGCCGGGACTTCTTCGTAGAGGACGAATAAAGGAAAAGAGATAGATACAACCCCTCCTACGCAAGAAGTCCCCATCAAGGAACATATAAAACAATCAGTGGCGGCCTCCCAGTAGATGAGGGAAAAATTAAAAACACAGCTGGCCACTCCACCGCTCATGGCCAGGCTAATTCGCCCCTCTTCCTCCCCGTCACGGGAAGCCTTAATGGTAAAGGCAACGGGGGTGGATCCCACAGAAGCGGCAACAATAAGAGATGCAGGGCCACCCTTGGTAACCCGGAGGAAGAAAGGGCTCCATAAAAAGCCTAAGGCAGAGTTGGGGTTGGGAACATCTCAGGCCCAACAAGTGGAAATCCTCTCTTCCAGTTCCCCGGAGCCAGAGAAGGAAACAGAACCTGCAGAAGCCCCAGCCAGTCCCCCTCCGCAAGAGGAATTTGATGATGTCTTTGCAGCCAATGAGTTTGGAAACTTGCAGGGGGACAACAGACAAGCAGGGACAGGAGTCCCAAGGGCAGTACAAGAGGCTGCAGAGCAAGAAGCTACTGAACAAGAGCCTGCACAAGAACAAGAAAAGCAGGTAGAAGAGAAAGAGCCAGAGCCGGAGATTGTCTCCGGGACTCAAGCGATGAAGGGTCCGGGAGTGGACCAACAAAGGCAAGGTGAACAAATGGCATCTGCTGGGGGAACCAGACCTTCGGGAATAACCGTAACCCCAGCTGCCACGTTCTAGGGGCCACTCCCGGGAGCAACCATTGGGCAGGTGATTACCGCGGCCCAAACTCTAAATCTCAGCCCAACACCTCCCCTACTGCCAAAAGATGTACCAAAAAATGAAGAAGCCCCGGCAGTAGAAGAGGAGCAGGAGGAAGAGAAGCATGACGAAGAAATCCCCGAGGAAGCCTACCAAAGTCCAGACAAAGTAATAGATACAGAGGACAAGGCTGAGGAGATGGAGGCTGATGAAGAAAATGTTGCTACAGAAGAAGTAGATGCAGAGAGAGGGACGGATGAGGTCCATGCCACTGAGGAGCAACAGCCGCAGGACACCGGGGAAGAATCAAGGGAACAAATTCTAGCAGGAAGGCCACCCCTACCGCCTCAGTGGCTGATAGAGAGAAGAAAAAGAAAAGCTTAGTTCATTCTCGTAACTCCTCTCTCCCTGGCTGAAATGATGGCCCAAGTCCAGGCCCCGCAAAAGGCCAAGAAAGCCCGGACAATTCATACACTTCGAACTGGGCCGGGTGGAGAAACAATTGCCATTGTGGCGACACCTCCCCCAGGCGCCGATGAAGCAACCACAGAACCCAGAGATTATAACATTGCAGAGGTATCGCTGAGTAAAAGGGGAAAGCAGGGCGAGGTGGACTTGCTAAAGGAGGTAGTGAGGGCAGTGGAGGCCCGTTATGAGAAAGAAGCCTAGAGACTCAAAGAAGAAAAGACAAAGAATGCAAACCTTATGGAGTTGCTCACTGAGCTGGCTCGACTTGTCAATGCCACTCCTCCGGAGGCCTCCACCTCTGAAGATCTACCGCAGAGTGACATAGACTCCCTACGGTTAATGAAGAAGAAAGCCCAGGCAGTGGATGAGTGGGTTTCCCTACAGATAGGAAACACCCAGCGTTTCCTGGTATCCACCCTCCCAGATCTATATACGGCCTGACGTGTTATGCACCAGGTGGAGATTCTTATTAACCTGTGGGAGGGTGATACTGAGAATTACTAGGCATGGAAGGTGGAGCTCGAATAACTCCTTAGCCTGGGAGAGGATATGATTTCTGAATCTGGAATTCTAGGGGATGAATCATTTGATTTTTTGAGGACCCAGCACTCCAGACATGACCTCACATTGGAGGTAATCAAGCAACTAGTAGGGTCTCTACAGGATAAGGTTAATGTAGTAAAATATTCTTTCAATTTATATAAGTATTTTGTAATAAAGACTTCCGGGGCTGATCCCCTCTACACAGATACATGTACACCTAAAGATTCAGTTTTGGGAAGTTTTGATGAGATAATGAAGTCCCAGTATCAATCCCCGGAGGGGATAGATGGGGCCTAGATGACAAAATTAACTCGCATGGTACTTAGTGGCCATGACGCGGCAAAAATGGCCGATGAGTTTAAAGAGAATGTTCCGGACCTAGGGGAACAAATTGAAGTGGCAAAGTACCGAAGGGCCAGCTTAAAAGATATTGATGAGGATGGCATTTCTTGCCTCCTGCAGGCTTTCAATGATAATAAGCAACCTTGAGCTTTCTCCGGAGGCCGGGGAAAACTCAAGCGTTGGGTATTCTTTATTCTTTTAGGGACATAAGTTCCCGGATTTTGGAGTCCCGGATCCAAAATTTTGTATTCTTTCAAGTGATTTGTGTCCCGGTCCCCGAGGCTGACTGGTCACTTTTAGAAGCGGTTAATAAAGGATGTCAGAAAGTGGTTGGATACATCAAGGAGGTGTCGACTCAACAGTCGGTCTTCTGACAGGATGGTTTTCTCGAGGCACCGCTCAGAGGTACACCTAGCACATTGGAGACAGGACACCACATTTCCCATTTATGAGGCATGTAGCCTCGATCCCCGGGGGACCTGCTTTCTTCTTTCTCCTTCTTGGCTCTCTTCTCGAGGCTGATTCTTCCGCTGTATATTCTTGTCTCATTCTTCTAACATGGCAGGCCTATTCCATCTCAAGGTCTTTTGTAGGGTGGTGCAGGTAGTACCGGCCCCCAGATATTGTATTTTATTAAAACATGATGTAAAATAGGGTTAGGGTTAGAAGAGAGTTGAATAAATAGCCAGACCGGCCCATTTCCAAGTGTTGGAAAAATTGATGATTTTGTTGTCCACAGTAATAGAAAGGCGATTTCTCATTTTTAGTTGCAGAGCTCAATGCTCCATCGTTATGGTTTTCAATAGTTAGATGCTCCCCCGGAGCCACCATTGTATCACGCACCAGTGCTTGCTGGAAGAGACATTAATGAAGAAGGAAGAATTATTTGCAATGATGTTGTTGGCATTCCTGCTTCTGAGTTAGTAGTATTTCATGTTTTATGTTCTTTATGTCTTCTACTCTGATATGTTAGAATAGATTAACGACCTCTTTCCCTCACTACTGATAAAGTACTAGCTGATGGTTGGGTATTTCTTTGGTATTTAGTGTACTATGTCAGAGTATTATTGATGTCCTGGACGTTCAAATATGACTATAGTTAGATGAAGTGTTTCTAACCCTGCAGGATCTTTTTTTCATTTTGTTTGCTAAGTGTAGAATGCTAGGGGAAACCTTACTTTATTGAATCTCCATAGAGAATGAGTTGAAGAAACCAGCTATCCCCCTCGAAAATAGTCACTTCTCCCAACCGAGCCCCACACCGTCGTGACCCAACACCCAGGTGCTTGAAGGCCCGGGGGATCTAATTTCCCCAGACAACCTTTGTAGGTGGAGTTGGCTAGTACCTCTGGTACCCGGTGACAACTTATGACTATTGGCAGACCCGGTCAGCAAAACCCCGTCAACAAATAGTCTCACCAATGATGAGCTCAAGGAGGTTCTGAATCATCTTCACAGAAAGCAACAGATTTATTAGCTCACATAAATCGTGTGGCAAGTCGATATAAGTCAAAGAGAACATTATTTGTTAAGAATCTGAATTCTACACCATTTTCAGAGATACTAAGGAAGGAAACATGAATGTTTGATGAAAGATGGAAGCGCCCATAAGCCCCATTGCTCTATTATGCTCCCCTTATTCCTAAACCCAAAAAACTGAACAATAATACATAAACTATATGCGAGTGTATTGGAGTGTAGAAGAGTTACTGTTAGACGCGATAGGGCCGAGCACAAACAACAGAGCGTTTCCTCCTTATGAAACCCTTCTCATGAGCAGCAACGACAGATGAAAGATGAAGCAAAAATAAAAGGCCCCGACAAATCGGAATTGAATTGGTTGCCAAATTAAACACATTTATTCCAATTCTATTTTTCAATTCCAATTCCAACTCTAAGAAGGGATTGTGGAATGCTCAAAATGGGTCAAAATTTGAATTCGCTTAAACCTATTCCATTTTTTTTTAATTTTGGAACCAAACAGGGAATTGAAAATTTTGGGATTTCAGAAATGCCAATTCCTGGTCAATTCCGCAAAACAAACGATCCCTAAGCATCTCCTATGCAAACTACTATGAAATGCATTATCCTAAGTTAAGTAAAGTATAAATATATGAGAAATTAATTATGCCAACACCCCTCTTAAGTGCAACTTAGGAGAATGCAGACTCAAGCTAACAATGCAAGATGGGTCTAAGTTACTAGGCCATGTTAGGTACCCATGTAGAAATGCAAATACAATCTCTCACAAAAAAAGAGAGGGAGAAAACCATGTGGCAGAAAAATCCCCTCAAAAAGAGAGATGAAAACACACAATGCTCTCAATGATGAGAACAAAATCTCATATGAGGACAAATTCCCCCCATAATAGAGAAGAGGAAAGAACAATATGAATCCCCTCCCTCAATGTCAAATCTCTTGCAAAGATGGTCCAAGATGACAACCAATACTCCTCCATAGGAATAAAAATAGAGCCAATACTTCATCAAGAATTGTTAGAATAACTGAGAGGGGGGTGAATCAGTTAGAATCAGTTAGCCCTCAAAATTATCCTACAGTCCCAAATTTCTCCAGATGTATATCAAAACAAATTAAACATATAATTCAACTCGATGAAAATGTATTATGTAATCTCAAACTTTCATCAATAGTATTTACCGAGTGTCATTAAATTAATACTGTGATTACTGATCTAGGTCAATAAAATAAAGTGAAAAGTAAAATAACAATCCACAACATTCATGCACATTGACATAGATTTTTAACGTGGAAACCATGTTAAGGGAAAAACCACCAGGGACCAGTAACCCAAAATATTTTCACTCTTCTGAAGTGAGCTTGGTGAAGAGCCAACCCTGTTAAAGGTTACAATGCACACTATTAAATGTGACCTGGTTAGAGGATTTAAAACTAATAGTTCTCTCTTGACTGTGCATTCACTATGGCATCAACAAGAAAACAATCAACATTCTCTGAATGTTATAATAAGGACTTCACTGTCCTACTCGATTAAGATACTTATCTATAACAATGGTTAAACTGATAAAGTAATGATCTAATTCAAATACAACTCTAATTTGTAGATATTCAGATCTATGCTAAGTATATTATACCTCTAATCAATTTGTTCACTTCAGTTCATCTCATACTTCATACTTGTTCTGCTCGGTAATCCTCTTTCCTCTGTCACTCGGTAATGTCTGCAGAAATGCTCAGTTCTATCTTTAACCAGTTTGATCAATCATGCATAAGTTCACACATATGCTTGCATCATAGAATCATCATTCATAATGAATCTCTTATCTCTTATATAGACATCATAGCTCATTTAATTTTCATCCTTCAGATTTAGCTATTTAATCTCCATCATTCATTTTCTCACTCAAACCATCCTCGGCAGTTGTGTTAAAAACACGTTTCAATCTGTGTTGTCTGATCTTCATTGAATTTTAATAACCGTTTGATCCAATAACAAACTTTATCTTTTACCTCAAAATTAACAATTTTCCAGCTCAGCATCTTAGTCGACCTCGGTTTGATTGAATTGCTTTGTCAATAGTTGTGTCGGCAATCCCTAGCTCGGTTAACACTATGCTCGGTATACATTGCATTTTACTTGGTGTCCACTGTCTCTCAGTGTATACAAAACTCTTCATTTAATGACCACTTAAACTTTATTTGTTCCAGATCTTTAATATATCACAAATGTTTTCCACCATAATAATACTCAAATAAGTTGACATCGATGACAATAAATTAACTAATAATGTTTATCATCACTTCTGCAACTCGGTTGAATATCAACAAATGAATTCAAACATATAATCAGTTGTAGTTCATCAATCTCTCCCTTTGGCATTGATGGCAACACATTATGAAATATGCAATATAAAATGCCATACAACAAATACCAAACTTCAGTTTTACAACTGCAATAATTTTGTAGCTCTCCCTAGCTTGAATATAAACTGTGTCGGTATAAACAAAATACTCACTATGCAGACTCTCTTTGCAGATTTGACTTTTCAGCTCTTGAATCTCTCTGTAGATTAGATATGTGTCTCCCTTTCTCTTTTCTCCCTTTAGTGGATAGATATTCTCCCTTTATATTTCATCGATATATCTCTCCCTTTGACAACAATGCCAAAAAGAAATATGCAACCAAATAAAATATCTTTGTTTTTCGGTGCAGTAAGTACCTTTCAGTGTATTGATATGTCTGATTCAGTCCAGTTCAACTTTGCATCAACATGATTGATCTTCTGATTATGTGTAGGTTGATTCAACCTCCTAGCCAGCTTAGTGACTAATAGACAAGGGACGAACCCCTAGTCTACCTCTCAAGTACTCAAATGTATCCTTTGGCAAGGGTTTTGTGAATGTCTGCAAGTTGTTCTTTTGATTGTACATATTCCAGTATTACTTGTTTATCTTGTACTTGTTCCCTCAAGTAGTGATATTTGATAGATATGTGCTTTATCTCTGCATGCATCATAGGATTCTTTAAAATATTTATAGCACTTGTATTGTCATAGTAAATTATCAGTGGATCAGTGATCTCTTCATTCATTCCTTTGAACAATTTTTTTATCCATGCAATGTTAGAGCAGTTAGCAGCAGCAACAACATATTTTGCTTCTACAGTCGACTGTGATATGCATCCTTGCTTCTTTCTTATACAAGTAACTAGTCTTTCTCAAATAAAGAATGCTTCACCAGTAGTACTTTTTATGTCATCAATATTTCCATCCCAATCAACATCAGTATAAACTTTCAATTCAAATTTTCCTTCTCTTTTATACCATAGGCCATATTCCTCAGTGTTTTTGAGATATCTAAATATCATCTTTAGAATGGTCACATGTGATTCTCTGGGGTTAGCAGAAAATATTGTAGCAATTCCAACTACGTGTGCAATGTCAGGTCTAGTGTGTACAACATACATCAATTTACCAATCATATATCTATACAAAGTATGATTTACCTCAGGTGTCTTATCTTCTTTGGTCAGTTTGCATCCTGTCACCATTGGTTTTCCAACTAGTTTTGATTCTTCCATTCTGAATGTCCTCAATACTTCTTTGATGTACTTTGACTGTGTGTTAGTCCAAATCTTGATCTTTGTCCTTATGTTCAATTTTTAGAGTCGCCTTGTTATTTTTGTGAATCTTAAGCTGCCTAAGCCCTCATGTTCAAAATCTCAGCGAAAGGATCTCCCCTGTGTTTCACCTTTGTTTGTAAAAAATGAAAATCTTTTGCTAACGTGTTTCTTGAACAAGTTTGAACATGTTTGAACAGCCTTGAACTCAGTTCAAAAGTGTTCAAGAGTTTTCAAGCTCGTTTGTATTTTTATGATGCGGTAGCAGGTGATTAGAGTTTTCGCTAAAAGAGGTGTTTCATGATCGCAAGCTTCAGAGCTTTTGGTTAATCAAAGATGGGAATTAATAGTTAAGCATGGGACTTCTAGTTTGAAGATGAAGGTGGGATATAAAAGGAACAGACTTGAACAGTGATGAACACACAAGAACACCCTTGAACTCGGTTCAAGAGTGTTCAATGATTTTAAAAGTGACATGTGGCATAAGCAAAGGACAACCACCATCTTTTCAGTTGTGGACCCCACTTAAAAAAGGCTTTTAATGAAGAGATGTATTGGCGGAAAATAAGTCATGTCCGAGTTGTCAAATTAATGAGGAATTCATGCGGCATAAAAGTTTGTGCAAGTGGCAGTAAATAATTGTGTGTGTGAGCGGTCACTTCATTCTTCAAGCTTTTATTGCCTTAATTATGGGCAATTAATTACTCATTCGTGGTGTTTCTTATTAAAACCCTTCTTGGCGTTCATTATTTTTTTGAAATACTGTCGCTATCTGTATGCGCAAAGAGTGGAGGTAAGGGTTTTTGGAGCTCCGGTTGCATAATTTTCCGCAGTGATTAAGGTAAGTCAGGTTGTCACTCCTCCAGTGTTTAAATTTAAGAGCTTGTGAAATTTACAGGAGTTTCTGTAGTAATTCTCAGTCTGTTCTTGCAAGAATGAAATATGCATTCCATTTGTTTGGGAGTGTGTCTAGTTTGGTGTGCGAAAATCCTATTGTAACAGAAACAGATTTAGAGGGATATGATGTTGAGGGAATAGCTGATAGGCTTACTGCATCTGTCAAGGAGAGTGTTCCTTCTATGGAAATTTTAAGTAGTGGGTTGTGTGTAGCCGCTTGCTTCCCTCCTGCAGTGGTATGTCTTGAACTTGTCCATGAGTGTATCAGACATTATGACCAGCGAACCGAATCAATTCTTAAAAGAAATTGTGATGTGTTAATGGCTGTGAATAGAGGAATTGTTGCTTCAGCTTTCTAAATCTAAGAGCAAACTTTTTCCGCTTTCTCTCTTGCCCAATCTCTTGTTAAGTTCAAGCCAAATGGTGACGCAAACCGTACTACAATAGCAAAGCACTGGTTATTAAATGCCCCAAGGGGAGGTTCCCGCTTACCCAAAAAATTATTCAGAAGTCATGCGCATCCATACATTAGTGATATTATGGTAATGTTACATAGAGTCAAAGGGTGAGGCTTCCTTGTTTTCAGACTGGTTGTTCTGTTATGTAGAAATTGTTTTAGAGGGAAAACACAAGTTGGATTGGGCCGAATTAATTGCAGTATCTATGAGAGAACAAATGAATAGTTCCAAGCTTACTGGATGTAACTTTTTCATGTCTTCTTTTCTGATGTATTGTCTAGCATGTAGTAGGATATGGGATGGTATGATTCATGAGCCTTGGATTGATGGCATGTGTGTTTTTGAATATTTTCCTATGCTTCGTAAAGATAATGTGATTCAAAATTACAGAAGGGTTCATGATACCTTTATGGGTAAGCTTTGTTTCGAGATGTCTGAAGATTCGGCCAGGAGGATGAGTTCAGAAGCTCAGCAGTTTGTGACTAGATTTGGGAGTTTCTATATTCAGTTCCCTAGGTTCTCTTATATAAGAATTGGTGGTTTTGAAGATTCCCCTACAAAATTTCCTAGGTATGCATTTGATTGTTTCATCCTTGCAGAAGTCTGTAGACAAATTTCTATTGTGCTTAAACGTTTTCTTCCTGGGGAAAGAGGGGAGAAAATCTTCCCGTTGCAGCTAGGAAAGTTTTCATGCCTGACTATTGAAGATGCAATAAGTATTGGAAGTGACCTTGGTCATTTTGATTTCAAGTATTATACAGAGCGAACAGGATTTGATAACAAAAACTTTTCTAGCGGGAGCCTAGGTCTTAGATCTCACATGTTTCCAGTTCCCCATCTAGAGGATTTTTGGGAGGATTGTATAAATGAGTCCCAAGTCATGACAAGAGGCCATAGAAAACTTTGCATTTCCCAAATTTTGTCCATGAGAATACAGTTCAGCATAGAGGGGGTAACAGATGACGGCTCTGACTTGGTTGAACCCAGTTTCAAAAGACTTTTGGACACCGAAGAGATAAATATTGATTGGTCAAAAGATGAGGAAAATGACATTAAATGCAAAACACAACATGTGCTCAAACTAACTAAGAAATGGCTACAGACAAAAAGAGAACAGTCTAGTCCTAAAACAATTGGAGTTAAATCTTCAATTTTATTTTCCTCCCCCTCTATTTCTAATTCGCCTAAACCATCTGGTAATGCAGGTTCCTCTAATAAGCAGCAGAAGAAAGATTCCAAGAAGAAATCTGTTGTAGAACTTTCCACTGTGGCCTCTCCTCAACGCATTATTAGATCGAGATCCTGGTCACAAAGAAAAATGAAGATGACTCGGGAGAAAACATAAACAGTTAAACTGGAGGATGACAAGTTTGGAGATTTGAACTATCAAATTGGAGATGATGACCAAATCGGGAAAGATCTTTTTGACCTCGATGATGTAACTCTGGATTTAATGGACACCCCTGCTAAAGTTGGCCCTCAGCCAACAACAACTAATGATACACCCAAATGGTTAACTTCTTCAGTTAACAGGAAACGAAGTTTGATTCATGTATCAATTCCGGTGCAGGATATTGTTAGTAAATATGCTCAAAAGACTCCCAAGGCAAAGAAAGTGAAGAGTATAGCACACATGTTTGCTGATGCTAAAACTGGGAAGTGGACAGCTGAGGTGGCTACTTATAGACCAAAGGAAGAAAAGTAGGATGTGGTAGTTTAAGATTTTGAGGTAACCAAAATTGAGTTAGGGACTATGGACAGAGCAGGAAAGAACCACCTTTTCAAGGAAATAGCCCAACAGATGCTGATCACATCAGTGCAACATAGCAAGGAGAAGAAGTAATTAAAGCAGACCATTGTCTCACTTTCCCAGTTTATCAATACATTCTGCAACTATGATGTTACCCCGCTGTCCCAATCATCTCAGGTGTTTGACCCCAATTTCATAGAAAGTAAAACGTTGTTGAATCAAGTTCAAAGGGGGCAGACTTTGGTTTCTTCAGTTGACGAGTGGATGTCTCAAGTGCTCAATAATGGCAGGCAATACGTTAAAGATTCACATTCAGTTCTTCATGACACCGAGGCAGTGACAGGAGAATTGCAAGCTCAACGCAAGGTTTGGAATACAGAAGAGGAAAAATGGGTGTCAGCAATGACAAAAATTATGGAGATAGAGAGACACAGCTTTAATAAATTATGTGTAGAAAAGTCCCTAAAGGGTGCCGAAGAGTCTCTTTTCTTCATCCTCAGGAAAAATATCAGTTGGCGCATTGCCCTGATAAGGAGTACTATTGTAGAAAATAAGGAATATGAAACTGAAGCTAAACAGATCCAAAAAGCTTCCCTAACTGAGTTGAAAGTGATTAATTTCACTTATACCTACCCATCAGTCTTTGGTGAGAAAGAACTGAAGGGTGCTCTGGATTCTTTCGACTCAGCAATTAAGACTATCAGGGAAAAGATCCATCCTAAAGCCTCTGACTTAACTTAGATAGCAAGGATTGAATCTATGCTTTATCTGTGTGTCGATTAGTTATCCAATGTCATTGAGAAGGTAAAGAAATAGAGGTGGAGCAAAGATGCCTCTATGGCTCGGATAGTAAATTCTAAGATCCCGCATCTGTTGCTCGCAAAAGAACTGGTTCAAGCGTATAAAGAATGGAAGCCTACTCAATCAGTTACTGATGAAGAAGGAAGTCCAGCGGAGAGTGAGGATCGTGCTATTAATAAGGAGCCTGATTTGGCTATCTAGTTTTACTGAATTAACATGCAAACTTTTTAGGACGTGTGTCCTCTTTCAAGTGGTTTAGTTACTTAGATGTTTTCCCGAGAGGCCATGTTTTTTGGGAGGCCTCTCAGTGCTCTACTACTATTTATTTTATCTGCTCAAACTTTTAAAGGGTTCGAAAAAATTTTGGCTGATAGATATAGATTTTGGTAATTATAGTTTGGATTGTTAAATGTTATGAACAAAATAGATTTCAAGCAATTATTTGTTTAGTAATTTTTGAAATATATGACAGTAAGGTTATTGAATCTGTGTTGTTTACAAACCAAAGCAAGGTGTCCTGTGTTGACATATTGTTTATTCTGTTTTATACATTTGTCTGTTGGTTCATAATATCTAAATTCTGGATTTTGTCTACTTGATATTATCTTTGGCTGAGAAGTCGTTTATATTTTTCATGAAATGCAATTGTGGAAGTGATTGTATTTCCTTCCTACTCATTGTTCGGTTATATTTCCTTCATTTTTTCCTAGAAGCATATCGTCAAAGAATGATATTGCAGCCTTTATAAGCTTTCTGGTTAAAAGCTAACCGATTGAATCGTTATTTCATTTCATTGAATATCTTATTAGGGATTTGTACCTGTTATAAAATTCAGAGGGAAGTGATCATAAAAGATACTTACCCAACTGTTAGAAATAGTTTGTCTTTTAAGGGTGATAGAGTAAACTTAAAAGGATTTTTGTAGAAAGACAAATCTGTACACTAACATTGTGTAATGTAGATACCTTTTGCTTGTTGTAAAATGTGTAATCCTAGAATAAAATTGATCTCACCAAACATTGACATCTCAAATTCTTTCCTCATTTCATTAGCAAATGAAGTGCATAAGTTATCATTACCTCCAAATATGATATCATCAATAAATACCTCAGCAATAAGTGTCTTATCATCATTTTCTCTTTTAAAATACAAATTATCGTTGTCACTTGTTCTAATAAATCCAATGCTTATAAGATAAGAATGTAGTCTTTCAAACCATGCTCTCGGTGCTTGTTTCAGTCCATATAAAGCTTTGTGTAACTTACATACCATATCTGTCTGATCAGGATCAACAAATCCCTCAGGTTGTTTAATGTATACCTCTTCTTCCAATATTCCATTCAAAAATGCGGATTTCACATCCATCTGATATACCTTGAATCCTTTATATGCAGCGTATGCAAGTAGTATTCTTACTCCTTCAAGTCTAGCAATGGGTGCAAAAGTTTCTCCATAGTCAATTCCTTCTTCTTGTGCATACCCTTTGCAAACTAATCTTGCTTTATTTTTGGTTACATTCACATCTTCATTTAGTTTATTTTTGAAAATCCATTTGGTGCCAATGACATTTTTATCTTTTGGTCTCAGTACTAATGTCCATGTCTTATTTTTCTGTATCTGCTCAATTTCCTCATTCATAGCATTAATTTATTCTTCATTTTCTAATGCATCTCTAACATTCTTAGGCTCAAATTCACAAATTAAACAAATGTCATCTCTGAACTTACTTCTTGTCAATATGCTTGCTCTTTTATGATGTCTTCTTACATATTTAGCAAGTACAGGTTCAATTATTGGTCCTTCATCATCTTCTTCTGTAGGTTCAAGGTCTTCAGGTTCATGATCTTTAGTTTCAACATTTTCCTAATTCTCAGTCTGTGCTACCTGTTGCTCGGTGACATTAACCTGTTGCCCAGTAATATTACCCTGTTGCACGGTAACACTAGGCATCTGTGTCGGTATAGTATCAGGTTCTTCCCAGGAAAAAAAATCTACTGCAATCTTCTGGTTCTTTCATGTTGTCCTCATCATTTTTCTCAACAAATTCATCAACTTTCACATTTGCACTCTCAATGATTTTTTTAGTTCACTTGATCAAACATTTGTAAGCTTTACTCTCAGTAGAATATCCAAGAAATAATCCTTCATCACTTTTTGAATCAAATTTTCCATTTTGATCATCTTTCAGAATATAACACCGACTACCAAATATTCTAAAATAACTTGCATTCGGTGTATACCCATGTCATAACTCATAAGGTGTTTTGTTTGTGTCTTTCTTCAATTGTACTCGGTTCAATGTGTAAACAGCTATGCTGACTGCTTCTCTCCAGTATGTTTGTGCAACACCTTTCTCAATCATCAATGTTCTGGCACAATCCACAATTGATATGTTTCTCCTTTCAACAATTTCATTCTGCTGTGGTGTCCTCGGTGTAGAAACCTATCTCTTAATTCCATACTCATTGAAAAATTTAGTGAACTCATCAGAAATAAATTCACCTCCTCTATCAGATCTCAAACACTTCAGATCTCTTCCAGTTTCTTTTTCCACTTTTGCTTTGTACCACTTAAACATCCTAAATGCTTCAGATTTTTCTTTTAGGAACATGATAGTCATCATTCTAGAGTAGTAATCAACAAATAAGATAAAATATATGTCTCCATAATAGCTCTGTGTTCTCATTGGTCCACATAGGTCTGCATGAACGAACTCCAAAATATCATTAGATGAGAAATTCTTGCTCTTGAAACTAGATTTTGACATCTTTCCCATTTGGCAATTTTTGCACATTACATGGTCTGGTTTAGTTAAGCTCGGTAAGCCTCTAACTTTTCTTTTCCTACTAATCTTAACCATGTTGTAAAAATTTACATGACAAAGTCTTTTATGCCATAACCATATATCTTCATTCTTTGCTAGTAAGCAAGTAGTTTCAACTGTGTCAAGATAAAATATGTTACCTTTAGATTGTTCACTATACCGATCAATTTTCCTTTTCCATCATAGCTTCTTGCTTTTTTTTTCTCAAATGCAACTCGGTGACCTATGTTATTCAACTATAAAACACTCAACAAATTGTAGTTAAGTCCTTTTACCCAATAAGCATTTTCACATTTGATTTGATTGTTCAGCATAATAGTACCTTTTTCCTTTTACTTGACAGGGTATATCATTTCCCATTCTAACATATCCTCCATCATAATGTTCAAGAAATTCAAATTTTCCTTTATCTCCAGTCATATGATGTGTACAACCACTATCAATAACCCAAATATCATATTTACTAACTTTAGAGATAAGTGTTGTTTCTACATACCTTTCATCTTCATTTGAATCATCTTTCAAAGCTACGAACATTGTCTCAATATCTTCATCAGTATCTGAACCAGTATCATTGTCTTTATCTTCAGCAATGTAGCAAGCCTTCTTGCCTTTATCTTTGTAATCTCGGTTATCTCTCCTGTCATAATGTCGGTTACTTTTGTAATCTCTTTCATCTTTTCTGTCATTATACCTATCATTTCTATTATCATTCTTTTTGTTAGGGCATCTTGTAGCAAAATGGCCAATCTGTTTACAGTTAAAACATATCAAAGTTAGTTTACCTTTATATCTTCATTTACCTTTGTGAAATCTTCTAACCATTAAAGCTTCAAGTTCATCAAGTTCCTTGTCATCTTTATCAATGTCACTATTATTTCAAATCAAGTGTTTGATACTAGATTTACCAATTTTCAAAGTAGACATAAATGTGGATTCCATAGATGGTACAATATTGTTGTCAAAGTTATTCATCTCAAAAGAAATCAATCTTCCAACAATATTATCAACAGTAATGTTATTTCTAGGTGTAGCTCTCATTTCATGAATTGCAGAGACTCTTATAGAAAAGATAGACAATATAGTTCTAAGAATATTACTCACAATTGTATCTTCATCAATGGTTCCACCAGATCCTCAAATTGCATTCACAACTTCCTTAAGTCGGTTACTGTATTGTGTTATGTTCTCCCCTTCCTTCATTCGCATGTCATCAAAATTTCCTCAAAGACTTTCAGATTTAGCTCTTAGTACATTTGCATCACCTCCATACACTAATGTAAGATGGTCCCACATCTTCTTGGAGTTGTACATGTCTTGATGTCTTCAAATTCTGCATCAGTAAGCGAAGAAGCAATCTGCATCATTATAAGGTTATGTTCATGTTTTTCTTTCATCCAATTAACGGTCAAAGGTCCAGTAGGTAGAATGAATTCATTGTCCAGGTAATCTGCAATGTCATCTCCAATGCCTGATAGGTATAGTCTCATTCTTCTTTTCCAGGTTGAGAAGTTATCTTTGTTCAGCTTTGGTGCGTCTCTCTTTTACATCTTGTGATCTTTAGCTTAAGTCCTTTAAAACTTTCTTCTAAGCAATATCTTCTCTCTGATAAGCATTGTATGCTCTAATACCAATTGTTAGAATAACTGAGAGGGGGGGTGAATCAGTTAGAATTAGTTAGCCCTCAAAATTGTCCTACAGTCCAAAATTTCTCCAGATGTATATCAAAACAAATTAAACATACAATTCAACTCGATGAAATGTATTCTGTAATCTCAAACTTTCATCAATAGTGTTTACCGAGTGTCAGTAAATTAATATTGTGATTACCAATCTAGGTCAATAAAATAAAGTGTAAATTAAAATAACAATCCACAACATTCATGCACATTGACACGTAGATTTTTAACGTGGAAACCCTGTTAAGGGAAAAACCACCTGGGACCGGTAACCCAAAATATTTTCACTCTTCTGAAGTGAGTTCGGTGAAGAGCCAACCCTGTTAAAGTTTACAATGCACACTGTTAAATGTGACCTGGTTAGAGGATTTAAAACTAACAGTTCTCTCTTGACCATGCATTCACTATGGGGTCAACAAGAAAACAATCAACATTCTCTGAATGTTATAATAAGGACTTCACTGTCCTACTCGGCTAAGAGATTTATCTGTAACAATGGTTAAACTGATACGGTAATGATCTAATTCAAATACAACTCTGATTTGCAGATATTTAGATCTATGCTAAGTACATAATACCTCTGATCAATTTGTTCACTTCAATTCATCTCATACTTCATATTTGTTCTGCTCGGTAATCCTCTTTCCTTTGTCGCTTGGTAATGTCTGCAGAAATGCTTGGTTTTGTCTTTAACCAGTTTGATCAGTCATGCATAAGTTCGCATGTATGCTTGCATCATAGCATCATCATTCATAATGAATTTCTTGTCTCTTATATAGACATCATAGCTCATTTAATTTTCATCCTTCAGATTTAGCCGCCTAATATCCATCATTCATTTTCCCACTCAAACCATCCTCGGCAATTGTGTTAAAAACACGTTTCAATCTGCGTCGTTCAATCTTCATTGAATTTTAATAACTGTTTGATCAATAAAAAACTTTATCTTTTACCTCAAAATTAACAATTTTCTAGTTAAGCTGCTTAGTCGGCCTCAGTTTGATTAAATTGCTTTGTCAATAGTTGTGTCGGCAATCCCTAGCTCGGTTAACACTGTGCTCGGTATACACTACATTTTACTCGGTGTCCACTGTCTCTCGGTGTATACAGAACTCTTCATTTACCGACCACTTAAAATTTGTTTGTTCTAGATCTTCAATATATAACAGATATTTTTCACCATAATAATACTCAAATAAGTTGACATCAATGACAATACATTAACTGATAATGTTTATCATCACTTCTGCAACTCGGTTGAATATCAAAAAATGACTTCAAACATATAATCAGTTGTAGTTCACCAAGAATGTCAAAGTGTGACAAAACCAAGTACCATTGTCAATGAACAATGACCAATGAATCACCCATTACAATATGATAGAGATCGGACATGGAGACACCTGCTTGAGCATCAATTAAATACTTGCAAATAGCAGATTGCTACAATTTTATCTCTTATAGAGTCATGCACCGCTAGTGGTAGATTGGTACATTCTAAGTCTCATGTGGAGCGATGCACCAAGTCTCACAAGATGTTCCTAATCTACTAACTACAAAAGGATTACATCAAATATATCATCAACGAAAAAGTACAAAGAAAGATGGCACTTTATATTAGTGTGTGTACAACATAGCTCATGCAAGAGAATACAACATAAATGCAAAGATGGAAATTGATAATGATGCCACCAAGGATGCGCTACATATGATCATTAATGATATCTGCTGATTGGATTGATGTGCCAAGAAAATGTATGAGTGATTGACCTCCCCTTGCTGCCAGTTGGAGGACAGATTGTTGCAACAGGCATTAGGTGGACAAGAAATTTTGTTGTAATTTTGCATATTTATTTGGAAATTATGCTTTTACAAAAACTTATAAAGTTTAAGAAAAACATTTATTAAAATCATACAAAAAACTTTATTATAAAAGAAAAACACTTTTTAAAAAAAATATATATTATATAAAAATTAATTAATAAAATAATAAAGAAATAAATATATATATATTTTTAATTTTTTTAACAAAACAAAAAATGACTGATTTAAAAAAAATGGTTTTTTAAAAATATTTTTTTGTGATTTAAAAAATAAAGAAAATAAAAAAGTATTTGTATGAATGGACTATTGATTATGTGGTTTTTGGGCCTTCTGAGCACAATGACAACATCTATTTGGGCCCTAAGTGCTTAAAATTTGTAGATCACTCCTGGAACTGGTAACTATCCTCCACCTTCAAACAATTGTAGATTTGGCATCGACTGTCAAATTTGGATTAAAAAAAAAGCAATTTTAACTAAAACTAGCCTTATGGATCCAATGATGACCACATATTTGACCTACCAAGCTCCAATATTGCTCTGCAACAAAAAGTCACGAAAACAACAACCCCAATTTGCACCAAAAATATCTCTAATGGAAAACCAATGACACTCTAAAAGCTTTGATAGCTTGTAAGAATTTTCCTATAGAAACCTAATATCTAGAGGCAATGGAAAGCACAATACAAGAGAGAATGAATATGAAAAGAACAAATTATATTCTTACCAAGAATGCAATACAATAATTGGATTATGAATTCAGTGCAATGTACATGTGCTTGAATAAATATGCAAGGCAATAGGAGAAGAGAGCACATAAGGATGACATGTGGCTCAATGAGATGCAAAGGTAGGTATGAGAAAATAATAGATAATTTTACTAAAGGTGGATCACCCACCAAAGGTGGAATTATCATTCCACTATAAGTGGATATGAAAATGTGATAACAAGATCACACCACCAAAGGTGGAATTTCTCCTACAACCAAGATATGTAATTCCCTAAGTGTCCCCTATGCAAACTACTATGAAATGCATTATCCTAAGTTAAGTGTAATTGTATGAGAAATTAATTACACCAACAAAATCTTAAATTTAAACATTTGAAACTTGAATTATTTGTTTCTTTCCCTTTCCACTAGCTATTTTGAACCAAATTGGTACATAATTGTGCAACATGTTGCTATGTTGTGGTATTTAAAGACATTCATTGTGCATTTAATTCATAAGGATAGATCACATACTAAATAATGAGGATAAAAAGAAAATCTAGAACACAATTCAATTTCTAAGGGGACAAAGAATCTATATTACCATCATTTAGGCCACATGCATGTTTGGGTGGTCTTTCTTATTGCTCTTTGTTGTTAGCCTAGCTCAACTAGGGGTAAACTTAGGAGAAATTATTCACCTTCCAACTTAACCTCCTATGGGCATTTATAAATCCCACTTGAACAAATTTAAATATTAGATAAGCAAAGGAAAGTGGATTTACAAGAAATATTTGGTTAATTCATTCTTGCAAGACAAATATTAAGTTAAGACATCAAATTAAATCCATCATAATTGGGATCAAACTTGTGGTGCTCAAGATTTACCCTAACCATTTTCTAGCACTCTTCATATTTTAAGACACTTGTTAAGCAATGAACAATATCCTTTGGTAAAGGTGATCAACTACTATGCAACATCAAAGATATTCATTCTCTATCAATATTACTAGTACCATTTTCATTTGCATTTAATTTCTACAATATGTTCAAACTAATTAATCTAGTTTTGAAAAGAGGGGTAAAAATTTATTGAACAACAAATATCATTACAAAGCATCAAGAGCGAACAAGCCCATCAACATGCCACATAATAATAAAGAAATAAAAGAACCTGTCAAGGCTCTCTAAAAATCCCCAAGTAATATCTCATGTCCTCCATAATAATGCTTTTTGTTAGAGTAATAAAGTGATTCCACTTATTAATTAAATCATATTGATTTAATTATTAAGTCACTTATTATCTTTATTTCACTTAAACTAAACTTTAGGCATATAATAATTAATTTTTTATTAATTATTATTATGCAACCTAATTTTTCCCCTTTAGCGTTTCCCTTTTAGGGTTTTGATCACCTTCATAAGGTTTGATCTCTTTGTATTTTGTATTCCCTCTCTGAATGAATATTTTGTCTTCCAGAACTTTTTTGTCTTCAAGCTTTGTTTTTGTAACAGGTTATTTTGCATGCAAATGATCTTGGCTTATGAATTCTTTGAATTCTAACATGGTATTAGAGCTTTGTTGTTGTTGCCTGTTCTTGAGTTTTTGAAGTTTTTGGAGCTCTGAGGGTTTCAACTTTTTTCTCTCAGATTTTAGTGGATTTTGGGAGGATTTATTTTTTGGAGCACTTTGAGCAAAAACCGACATTTGGGTTGCATCCAGAATGCCCCAAAATCCCCATTTTCACATAAGGCGTGTCCTATTTTGCCAAAGTTGAAATTTGTGCCCTATTTTTGCATTCATGACCCTTGGCATGTTTTACGAGGCAAAAATCCACCTCAGTTTTGACACCGCCTCGGTTTCCATTTTGACACCACCTCAAAATCCATGCTCGGTGTTGCATGGAGGAGAGAGAAAATGATTTTTTCTAATTTTTGCATCCTTTTTTCATGTAAAAAAAATGCCTTGGTTTTCACACCGCCTTGATTTCTGTGTCGCTAATGTCAGTAGTCGCAGGTCTAAGATATGGGTTAAATTTGACAGCCACCAACCCGTCATATAGCTTGCCCTCTTTTTCGTAATGAGCACCTTGTGGTTTTTTGCTCATATCTTGAGCAAATTGAGGTTTTTTTCGCCAAACGAGATATCAATGGAAAGCTGGTTCACAGGCTGATCTGATTTTTTCAGTTTGGTTATCTTATTTTTCCGTCTTGCAGGGTTTTTTACCTGTCAAACTAAGGGTTCCATTTTGCGCTCCAGTCACTATATCTTGCTCATCCAGTCTCTATTTTTCAACTTCGCATGGCGTCAGAAAGTTGGTTTTGTTCTCCTTTCTTTTTCTATGGGTCTCCCACCTAGAGTTTGCTCCATGTATCTTTTATTCAGTTTTTTGCTTTATGAATTCTAGTGGATATCTTGGATGTTTCAGGTTTTGGGATCGTTTCCTTTTCTGAATATTGTATACATATTTTTATGTAGCATTTCTTGCAAACACACTGAGATAAAATGACATCTAATGCATGTTTGGGATCTTGCACATTTTGTGCTTGATTGTACTCGCACTATCTTATAAAGTTCCATGGGGGGTTTGATGTTTTCCTTGTTTGTCATCTACCTTTGTCAAGTGAGTGTTCCTTCCATGACACCATCCTTTATTTTTGCTTGTACGTTCTTCATCATGCAGTGCTTCTTGGCAGTTTGTTTCAGTGTACCTGTCATACCTCTCCCTACTCAACATTATGGGGGGGTATCTCCTATTGGTTCTAATGCTTCCTTGGTTCAATTGATTAGCTCTTCAGGCTTTGTTTACAGTCTTCTCTACCTGATCATGTTCTATTATAGTGGAGGCTCCAGCAGTTATTTTTCGACAGTGTCTGCAGCTTCATGCTTCAGAGGTGTTCTACATGTTCTTTCTTTGTTCCTATTTTCTGGGACATTCTCTAGTTTGGAGGCTTCTTCAGTCCTTCACTAGGCTTCATCTTTTTTTGGAGAGGGGTTTTTTCCATTGGGGTTTCTCCTTTTCTCCTCTTTACTGAGATTTTTTTGTACTTGGGTACCTGATCAGGCCTTGTTGTCGGGACCCATTTTCCTGCTTTCAATAGTTGTTTCTAGGTTTTTAGCTTCTCGCTAAGTTTATCTTAAGGGGGTGTTAGAGTAATAAAGTGATTCCACTTATTAATTAAATCATATTGATTTAATTATTAAGTCACTTATTATCTCTATTTCACTTAAGCTAAACTTTAGGCATATAATAATTAATTCTTTTATTAATTATTATTATGCAACCTGAATTTTCCCCTTTAGGGTTTCGATCACCTTCATAAGGTTTGATCTCTTTGTATTTTGTATTCCCTCTGTGAATGAATATTTTTTCTTTCAGAACATGTTTGTCTTCAAGCTTGCTTTTGTAACAGGTTATTTTGCATGCAAATGATCTTGGCTTATGAATTTTTTGAATTCTAACACTTTTAGCATTCTAGAATAGTTTATGGACAAATGCATCCACTCCCTGATATTTCACATCCCCATCTTCTCATAAGCCCATTTTTCCAAACAATTTGTAACCTTGTTCCATTCCTGTGAATGCGGCGGAAGATAACAAAATCTAGGTACAAAGTCTAACAATCCAATTAAACACCAAGGCCAATTGTTGGTTCATTCTCTCCACTTGTTGCTTATTTAGTATATTTGTAACTATTTGTGAATTAGATTCACATGTGATCTTTCTCTAACTAAGGGCACAACTTCTTTATAGATCATGAAGAATAGATAGAGCTTTCATAAAGTTGTTAGTATGTTCTCCTTTATACAAAGAAAAAGAAGAAATGGACAACCCCCAAATTATTTCTACCAACTCCACCAATCTTAACATTCCCATAATTACCTCTAGAAGAACCATCAATATTTTTTTCAACACATCATGAGGGAAGGAAAAACAACCATCTTGATAGACATTTCTCTTGGCCAACCTACCTATCTTGGAAGAGGGTGACCTCTAAATGACAACCACATTACCTAGATCCATAGGGACAAACATGTCACGTATTTTCAATAGGGTCTCTCGATGAACACTAATAATTTTCATTCATAGTTGATGACTCCAATTTTCTTATCCTAAAAAAACCTTCTATTTCTTTCCAACTAGATTTTCCAAAGAATAAAAGAAAGGCTTGTGTTCTAAGAAATGTGCAAAAAATAAGTCTTACTTGGGTATTCCCCAGATAACCACATAATTCAACCAAGGAGGAAGCATGAACACAAGCCTTATTTTAAACCCCCACTAGCAATGTTGAATTTCCCTAAATAAGGGAGATAGAAATAAAATATGTGAAGAGAATTCCTCACTATTATTACACAATACACACATAGGACCCTAAATCCTCTCTTTCTCAAACTATCCCAAGTGAGACACATATTCTAACAAACCACCCACATGAAAAAGTTGCATTTAGGCCAATAAAACTTGCTTCACACTTGTTTCAACCAATATACCCTTGTTCTTCCATGAATCTACCTACCCCTCCTGATATTCCAAAGCAATCAAGAATTTTCCTTTCAAATTAGGGCCCCGAGCAAGGATATCTCTCTCCTACAAGGAATTACAAGCTTCACCTACCAAAATCTTATCAAGCTCTTGGTGATCCTCCTCGGAGCCCCATGGAGTCCACTCATGAGATTATTTCCATCTAAAAACTACTACTTGACCCAAAGACTAGGAATTTTTGTTGTCTTCCACCAAGTACTCCAACCTACCTCAAGAAAATAGTTACACAAAGATTGCAAATATGGATAATTTATATTATAGGAGGATTTCCATCCCAGGAATAAAACCAAAATAAAGCCTTTGAGTCTCTATTGTAAATCTAAAATATCCCTTGCTTTATTAATTGAGATCTTCTTTAGAGTGTGATTCAAATCATAGAACCTTTGTCCACAAGGCTACAATAAGGAACATCATTACTCACCACTCCTCTTAGATACTTTGAATCATCATGGCCAATAGTGGTCTTGATGAAAACACCACCTCCAATAGAGATTAGTTACCAAGACCTAACCATTAAGACATATCTATCAATGACTAAGGCCCCCTTCATGTTTTGGACTACAAACATATTCCCATATAACCAAACTCAGTTTTTTAAAAGGAAATTACCAGCCCATAAGAATTGTTGTAAGAGGGCATTAAACTCAAGAATGGAGCTTGAAGAAGCCACCTGCACCAAAAACATGTACATAGGGAGATCCTAAATCACTAAGTTTAGAAGAGTTAATCTTTTAGTAGTAGAAAGCCACATGTTGGTCTAATCACCAACTTTTCTTTGGAAATTATCTAGAACATTCTACCAAAATCTACTAGGAAAAGAATCCCTACCGATGAGGATACTAAGATACATAAAACAAAGAGTACTAATATGAAATATAAGAATCTAACAATCCTAGTTTGAATAGGCTAAGGATTAATAAAGAATAAATTGGAGGACTTATACTCATTAATCATTTTTCCTGAGGCCACCAAGTAAATATAAAGAGAGCTAATTAGATTGACTACCTTGTTAACTCTTGCTAAGCCCATCAGAGCAGTATCATCCATAAAGTGTAAATGAGAGTGAGGAGGTGATACATTACCCCAATTATATCCCTAAATCAACCCTTTCCTTACACAAGACTTGATAAATCACCCCAAGCCTTCATCCATGAACAAAAATAAGGTGAAAGAGGATACCCTCGACAAAGACCTCAAGAAGCACCAAAAAGATCAAACGGATCGCTATTAATGAGAATAGAGAAAGAGGAGAAGTTGGTGTAGCTCATCGCCCACTTGATCCTTTTGTTGCTAACCCCAAAGGCCTCCAAATTGAAAAAATGCCCAATTGACATAGTAATAGGATTTGGCTATGTTAAGATTAATAAACATAGCCTTCTCTTTGGAGGTATCCATGGAATTAATAGCCTTAGTTGAAACTACAAGCCCATCCAAAACTTATCTACTAACGACCAAACCCCCTTGCTCCTTTGAAATTAAATAACTAAGCCACAACTTAAGTCTCTCTACAACCAACTTTGTAATAATTTTGTAGACTGCATTGCATAGGGTTATAGGTGAGAAGAGGTCTAATGAATCATCTCTTTCTCTTTTTTGAAAAAGAGCAAGGAACGTAACATTCATGGCTCTTAGCATCTATTTAGTCTTTTGAGATTCAAACCCACCTCGAGAAGGTCCAATTTGATAATATCGCAAAACTCTAGGGTAAAAATCTATTGAAAAGTCATTAGGTCTAGGGGCTTTCTCTTCTTCATCTAGAAAACAATTCCATATAATTCATCTAAGTGATAGGTTTTTTCAATGAAACATTCATCTGACTAGAGACCAACGAGGGAATGTAATTCAAAATAATATTGTACGTCTCCCTCCCTTGCCAAAGGGGTATCCTTGAAAAATATAGTATAGTAATGAATGATCTCTCTCGAAATCATCTTTAAATAAGATAATCAATTCCTTTTAGAGGACCTAAGAGAGGTAATATGATTCCCTTGCCTCCTGTCCTTAATAGAATTATGGAAAAAATAAATGTTTCTATCTCATTCCTATATTTCAGGCAACACTATCATGTTCAACATATGATTAACCTATTGAAGCCTCTTGGGAAATGAGTATATTGTTGTACCAAACACGAGCTTCCCTTTGTACCACCATTATAATATGAACTCATATAAAGAAGAGTCTTGAAGCCACATAAGTTGAAATCTGAAAGAGAGACTTTTAGAGGTTCTGAAGAAAGTAATTAAAAGTCTGATTGACCAATGATCCAAAAGCCTTTCCAATCAAGAATATATGGTTTGGTGGTCTAGTTGTCTCTAACCCAATAATTAGACATAACGAACCTATCTAACCTCTTAGAGATGGCATATGTATACCACCTCATATTATTCCAAGTAAACATTCCACACACATTCCATTAAATGGTTTTATGTCCACTAGGTTCAAAGGATCTATATTATCCCTCAACAACTTACAAGAATGATCAAGCCTGAAAACACCTTCCCTTTTCCTCCATACCAAAAAAAAAATTGGAATCCCTCATGAGAATCCAAGGAAGATATGGATCTAAGGACCTAACCAACCTGATATGAGACCTAAGAAAGGAATTTCCTAGCGATCAGTTGGAGTATAAGAATTTGCAAGGACATTAACTTTTCACCTAATTCCAAACTTGAGGTAGCCATGAACATAGAGGATTTACTATAAATATACTGCAAAGGAACAACTTTATGAGGATCCTAGAGACAAGAAATGCCACCTAAACTACCTTAAGCCTCATTGCACTAACATTAATCTATAGCCCAAATCCTAGAATCCGAACTCAACATATCTTCCACAAACATCCTAGTCTCTTGGATGAAAATAATACTTAGAGAGTGAAACTGGATCAAATCTCAAATAGCCTTTTGTTAAGGGGTGTTATGCATACCCCTTACATTCTATGAGAGAACTATTATTTTTGAGATGGAGATAAACGAGAATTAATGGGTTTTAATTGAACCAAAATCAACCAACTTCTCACCAATTAATTTGACTTTCTCCTAATATTTCTTCCTATCCACCTTAGGAGGCTTCTTAGGGGTACCCTTTTTGAAGGCCTTTTGTTGGAACCCCAATTCAAGTGGGGTTCCATTATTTTTATCAACATCGTCAAATTCCTTCTTTTACCTGCTAGACTGGCCAAAGCTGGGGTATCTTTCACCTCTTTGCATCCACTTGTCTCCAACTCACTAGAAGTCGAAAAAGGTATTTGTGTCTAATAGGTATCCCTATAGGGGCCTCTTCAAACTGATCTAAATCTTCTAGCACATTGAACCTTTTAAACACCTCATATGTCTAACTATCTTTTAGAGTTCTCTTATGCCCTCGTCCCTTATTCTAGACCTTGACCGAGATAAATCCCTCTTTATCTTCCACCATAGGTACTTTCCCTTATCATGTTTAGATAATGGACAAGATGGCCCATTACTTGAAATCCCCACTGGATTAAATTTAGGACACATTCACTGCAAATGGTTGTACTCATGACAGATCTGAAAATTAGAATGGAAGAGTTTCATAATTAATTTGTTGGATCCAAGAGGTGTATCTTAGTTGAATTTTTTGGAGTACAATACCACTGAGAGGATGGGGTGAATCAGCGGTATAACAAATCAAAATGACGTAGACTTAAACTTTAACAACTTTAAACATGTAAAGTACAAGCTTCATAGCATTTTAGTTATCAAGTATATGTGATGGTATTTAACACGACTGGACATAAAGACCATAACTAGATCATAGAGGTTGAGAACATTATAGAAACCCAAAAGATGAAATATTTACAAGATAACATAATCTTAGGAAATCTTTAAACTAAATGACACGTGATAAGTAAATGAATACGAGAATCAAGCCCATCAATGATAATGACAACTCATAACACAAATAATGTCTTGAGTGAAAAATCCTCATGGGGAATAAAAACCACTTGAAAGTGCCTCACTGGCATATTTAGAAAATGCCTCACTAGCAGAGCCTCACTAGATACAATATGTCTCACTGACTTTTAAATGTGCCTCACTGACTTAATACAATCTACCTCATACCATCATAGTTTTGATACAAATACAGAGTATCGTCTCTGTTTCACTTCACAACATATTCTGATCTACATCACTTGAGATTTAGAAGCAAAAGTACAACGTGTATCTCAATTGTTCACATATAGCATATCATTGTGCATATGAAAAGTATACATAGTGATATAGTATAGTGGATCTATGTACTGCAATTTCTTTATAAAATTTTCTCAACAAACTGATATACAAATTAAATGATTATACATTTACATTTTTGAATACAAATAACTCTATACAAAGTATAAGGATCAACTGATATTTCTCTCTAAACCAACCACCCACTCACAAATTGAATAATTTCAACAAAGTATATATAACGTTCTCTGTTCTGAAAAACAATGTGCCAAGTTCATAACTATCTACAACTTCCTTTTAACCAAATGTTGGTAATCACACTGCAGTTTACTCAAAATGGGGGTAAGGAATGTAGAGCTTTGTAATATGTATACTCAAATAGGGTAAAGAAAGATAGTCCATGTTCAACTTAACCACACCATAATACATGTTAATTGAATGTATGTTAACCATACCAAAAACCCATTACCTGTATAGGGTTTAAACAAATAATGTTAACAATATACATTATAAAATTCCAATAAGAGAAGCGATGACTCCTGCACGCTCTGGGGCTGCACGGACGGCTCCTAAGTTGTTGGGCATGGCTTCCCTGCACACTGTTTCCTCTACGTCTTCGCAAATTTTATCCTCCTCGATGAGGACTAAATCTCCTGAATGCCATGTTTGCCATGACCCTCCTTCATCGGGGAAAGCGACGTCGATGGTAAATTTTGATTTTGCAGCTATGGTTTCTGTCGTGGACGGTAATCCGTCCTCCCCTTCTCTGGCAGCTATTGGTCTTTCTCCCCATATTCTAAAGGTTGTCGCTGGGGTTGCGAAGAAGAATCCTATGGAGTTTGTGCCTATCCCCGTGGTTGACTCTATTTCTCTCTCTTTAGGTGTGGATACAGTTGAGAAGATTGAGCACACCTCTTCTGTCCTTTTAAACCAAGCAGCAATCTGTAGATTTAGGGGCTTTTGGCCAAGCCTCCTAGAGCTTCATGCTTGGATTTTCAAATATTGGGAACCCATCATAACTAGTGTGGTCCATATCTTCCCATTGGAAAAATGTTTTTTGATAGCCAAATTTGATTATGTTGAGGATAGAAATCGTATTCTTTGTGGTCATTTTTTTAGCTGGGATGATTGCTTTGCGCTGATGGTAAAGCCCTGGCATGAGGATTTCAATCCCTCTTCTGATACTTTTAATAAGATGCCTATTTGGGTTAGGCTTCCAAACCTCCCTCTTCATCTTTGGGCGTGTCCTCTTCTTGAGGAAGTGGGTGAAGCTTTGGGATACTTCCTCATGGTGGATGCGGAATCTACAAAAATTCTCCACTCCACCTATGCTCATATTTTGGTGGATATTGATGCTTCTAAGGGTTTGCCTCTGTAGATCAAGCTTGTTTCTCCTAAGGGCGGCTGGATATAGCCTTTGTCCTATGAAGGAATTCCTTTCAGGTGTAGAAGGTTCTTTAAAGTAGGTCATGTTGCAGTTAAATGTGGTCTAGGTAAAACCAGACGTTCTGTGCCTTGGTGGAAAGGTGCCTCTTCCTAGCACTACACGGTTGTGAAGAGTACATCCCAACGGAGATTCTCCAGGTTGTGGCTCTGGATTCTCCTGCTTCGTCCCCTTTGAATGTAGTTCCTCTAGTGGTAGGCATAGTTTTATCCCATGAGGGTGTTATATGTCTTAGTCACGTTGTTGATACGATGAGAGTGGGTGCCCCCCTTGATGATTCAAACAATGTGTTGGTTTCAAATTCTGCTAACCCTGTTGGAACTATCTTTAAAAGTTCTTTGGAGGATGGATCCAGGATTCTTGCTGGTACGTTAGCTATTGTTGGTTTTGTTGGTGCTTTATTTTCTCCTTACTCAGTGGTTTTTGGTCCTGAGTGTATAATGGGTTCTGGTTCTTTGTTGGTCGAACCTGTGCAATGTGCTGGAACTTTACTGGGTGCTGGAAATTTGGTATTGGATTCCTTATGTTGGTAGGATGAGGTTGCTAAAGTGGAAGAAGGATGGATTACGGTTAAAGGTAAGTCTTTCAAAAGATCCTCACCTTCTTTTGATATGACTCTCCGGTCCCATAAGAAGGGGACTAAGGGATAATTTTATTGTTGGTTTTGTCTCTAGACTGCTGATATTTAAAGTTTAATCTTTGGTAGTGTTCTTTTGTGTGTTTCTTGGGGGGTCAGGCCTTTTGTTATGGCTAGTATGTTGTGTATTGGGGACTCCTAAAGCTTTATCTTAAGTGTTTTACTTTGTACAGGGTTTCAGGGCCCCTTCAAAACATGCTTTTACATTAATTAAAAACAATAAACATTATAACCCAAGATGAAATCCTTAAATGTAAACTATCCCGAACTAGGGTTCCTTAAAACCAAACAAACAACAACTGTAGAACCCGAACAAAATAAACCCTTTTTACAAAATTCTAACCACAAAAAACTTGTGACTCCGGACCCGTAATGGTTTTTCTTGACATAAGCACTTTTGTTATGTTTTAGACAAAACATAAACAAATTTTAACTAAACATGAAATCGACCATTTACAGTTATAGACTGTGGTCACGAGAAGAAACTTTTAATTGTGATAACAGAACAAAAACTACTCAAAGAACATGTTCACAACCATTTTCATTGAATACAACCTTTGCTAAACAAACATGTCTTAAACAAACCGGAAACTGTAACTAGGTGTTAGTCCAAATCTTGATCTTTGTCCTTATGTTCAATTTTTAGAGTCGCCATGTTATTTTTGTGAATCTCAAAGTTGCTTAAGTCCTCATGTTCAAATTCTCAGCGAAAGGGTCCCCCCTGTGGTTCGTTTGTGTTTGTGAAAAAAGGAAAATCATTTGCTAACATGTTTCCTGAACAGGATTGAATGGAATTGAACAGGTTTGAACAGCCTTGAACAACCTTGAACTTAGTTCAAGAGTGTTCAAGCTCGTTCATGTTTTTATGAAGCGGTGGCAGGTGAATAGCATTATCGCTAAAATGGTGTCTCATGGTCGCGATCTTTAGAGTCTTTGATTAATTGAGGTTGGGAATCAGTATTGGTGTATGGGACTTCTAGTTTGAAGATGAAGGCGGGATATAACAAAAAGGAACAGACTTGAACAGTGGTGAACACATAAGAACACCCTTGAACTTGGTTCATTCGTGTTCAAGAGTGTTCAATGATTTTAAAAAAGTGACACATGGCAAAAGTAAAGGACTACTGCCGTCATTTCAGTTGTGGACCCTACCTAGAAAAATCTTTTAATGAAGGAAAGTATTGGCGATGGTTAGACGTGTCCGAGCTGTCAAATTAATGAGGAATTCGTGCGGCATAAAAGTTTGCGCAAATGGCAATAAATGGTTGTGTGAACGGTTACTTCATTCTCTGAGCTTTTATTGCCTTTATGATGGGCAATTAATTACCAAATCCATGGTATTTCTTATTAAAACTCTTCTTAGTGTTCATTATTTTTTTGAAATACTACCACTGTCTATATGCGTGAAGATTGAAGGTAAGGGTTTTGGGAGCTCCAGTTGCAGAATTTTCCATAGTGATTAAGGTAAGTCAGGCTGCCATTCCTATAGTATTTAAATTTAAGAGCTTGTGAAATTTATGGGAGTTTCTATAACAATTCTCAGTCTGTTCTTGCAAGAATGAAGTCTGCATTCCATTTGTTCGGAAGTGTGTCTAGTTTGGTATGTGAAAATCCTATTGTAACAGACAGATTTAGAGGGATATGATGTAGAAGGAATAGCTAATAGGCTCACTGCGTTTGTTGAAGAAAGTGTCCCTTCTGTTGAAATTTTAAGTAGTGGGTTGTGTGTAGTCGCTTGCTTTCCTCCTGTAGTGGCATGCCCTGAACTTGTCCATGAGTGTATCTGACACTATGACCAGCGAACCGAATCAATTCTCAAAAGAAATGGTGAGGTATTAATGGCTGTGAACAGGGGAATTGTCGCTTCAGCTTTCCAAATCCAAGAGCGAACTTTTTCTTCCTTTTCTCCTGCACAATCCCTTGTTAAGTTCAAACCAAATGCTGATGCAAACCGTACCTCAATAGCCAAGCATTGGTTATTAAACGCCCAAAGGGGAGGTTCCCGCTTACCCAAAAAGCTCAACAGAAGTCATGTGCATCCATACATTAGTGATATTATGGTGATGTTACATAGAGTCAAAGGGTCATCTGAGGTGTTCTTATATTTAGATTGGTTGTTCTGCTATGTAGAAATTGTTTTAGAGGGAAAACACAAGCTGGATTGGGCCGAATTAATTGCAGACTCTATGAGAGAACAACTGAATAATTCCAAACTCACTGGATGTAGCTTTTTCATGTCTTCTTATCTGATGTATTGTCTAGCATGTAGTAGGATATGGGATGGTATGATTCATGAGCCTTGGATAGATTGAATGTGTGTTTTTGAGTATTTTCCTATTCTTCACAAAGACAATGTGATTCAGAAATACAGAAGGGTACATGATACCTTTATGGGTAAGCTTTGTTTCGAGATGTCTGGGGATTCATCTAGGAGGATGAGTTCAGAAGCTCAGCAATTTGTGACAAGATTTGGGAGTTTTTATATTCAGTTCCCTAGGTTCTCTTATATTAGAATTGGTGGTTTTGAAGATGCCCCTACAAAATTACCTAGGTATG
>MU224112.1:183712-201231 GCA_018584345.1 Thuja plicata
TGACCCTCAAGACCATTTGAGAGAATTTGGTGCTCTCTCCATGGAATTCATGCATGACACAACCTATCTTATGCGTCTTTTCCCATGTAGTTTGGGAGGATCAGCTATGGAATGGTTCTCTAGACTATCAACTGGCATCAAGACCTTTGACAAAATTGTCAATTTATTTCTACAACATTATTCTCACAACATCCAACATCCGGTTCATATTTGAGATCTTTGCAACTTGAAACAAAATAATGGAGAATCCTTCTTGGCATTTCTCTAAAGATGGAGACAACTCTATACACGATATTCTCGCAAGATACCCGAGTCTGAAAAGTTGGACACCTTTCTCGATAATCTTCTCCCCAACTTTGGGTATCAGGTACAGCTACAAGGTCCTCTAACCTTTGATGACATGATTAAACAAGCTGTAAGAATCGAGACATTTATGATCAAGAAAGGAGAATTGACCTTACACAAGGAAAATAAACAAGGGTCTTCTTCCTCAAGCAAAGATAAATCCAAATTTCCCAACAAGAACCAAAATGTTGTGAATGATGGTGTTGTAGACAATGTGACTGCTAAGACTTCCAAGGCTGCCTTTAATCTCACTACCACGATGCAAGCAGCCAAAGCCACTGAACAGGCTACGGCAGAATCCAAACCGAGTACTTCATGATTTTCTGGACCTAAACCTTGGGCTCCTAGGCCCAAGCGTGAATTCACGCCTTTAGGAGAACCTCTCGAGGCAGTTTACAAGACTCTTATAGACAACAATTTACTTACTCCATTGGCTAATCCATGACCTTATGATCCGCAACCAAGGTGCTCTTGGTGGAATAAATCCGCTTATTGTGATTTTCACCAAAACAAAGGTCATAAAATAGCTACTTGTTTTAAGTTGCGGCATACAATCCAGGATCTCATTGATAGTGAAGTTATTGCTGTGGGAAGTCACAACAAATACTCTGATCACCAAGCTTTCAAAGATCCATTTCCTCCTCATGGCAAAGGTGAATCATCTAAAGGCAAAAATATTGATGCTAAAGTCAACTATACTTACACCAATAACGACAATGTCATTAATATGGTTGAATCTATTGACACTGAATACTGTAATGTCCTCATTCTTAAGGGAAAGGAAGATACTTCTAAGTCTAAAACACCTTTCATATTGCAAGGGTCTACGCCTCAGTCTTCTAAACAAGGACAGTCTCAAGTGAGTGCTAATATTGTTACTCGATCTCGCGCTAAAGTCATTCTTAAAGGCCCTAAGCCTTCTATATCTACATCAAATCAACCTTTAGACAAAGCTAAGGTTGACTCTACTATTAAGAATCCCAAAGTGGGTTCCTCATCTAATGCTATAAATTACAACGTTCTTGATCAATTGCAATGTACTAATGCTCAGATAACTATTTTTGAGCTCCTAAAAATCTCCCCTACTCATAGGGACATCCTGGACAAAGCTCTCACTAAGGCAAATGTCCCAAAAGATCTTGATCTCGACCGGTTTCAATCTATGGTAGGTCACTTGACCTCCTCACATTACTTGTCTTTCTCTAAGGAAGATGACCATTCTTTGAGTCACCTGCATAATAATCCTCTGCACATTGAAGTCATGATAGGTCCAAAGCGTGTTCGCCGTGTTCTCATAGATAATGGTGCTGGCCTAAATATTTTCGCTGCTAGTTTCCTTATTGAGTTAGGTTATGGTGAAGATTGCATTGATGCTCGCAAAAAGATTATCATTAAAGCCTATGATGAGGAGGAACGCAAATCCAAGGGTTTAGTTGTTTTTCCAATTAGAGTTGGTCCTGTTGAACGAGATGTTATCTGTCAAGTGCTTGACATCCCTTTGACATACAATATCCTGTTAGGAAGGCCATGGATCCATGAAATGCAAGCTGTCCCTTCCACATACCATCAGTGCATTAAGTTCCCATTCCAAGGCTTTGAAGTGACTATACCTGCTAATACACGCTATGATTGCAATGCCCTCACAAAATCTGCTGACATCCTTGTACCTACCAATAGAGAATCTATTGAAATCCTTGAGGATAAATTAAAATAAATAGAAAAGAACTTGACTCTCAAAGAAACTAATATGGAAGGATATCAAATTGGACTTGTATTATCTATCACATCTTCGCCTTTGTCTCCCCGCTCTTTTGGGAGACCTTCTGAGAACACTAAACTTTCTACAGTTTCTCCTCCAACAAAGTATGGTGGTACCTTTGTGCAAGCCACAGTACCATTAGAAGAAGAAGCTGAAAATAGAGCTATCAAAGCTTGGATCTATAAAGAAGATGAAAATTCTAAAAATACTCCTTATGACATAAAACCTGAGCAATATGGTAAAGGTTTATCTATTATGCAATGTTTTGGCTATAAAGGAGATGGTCACATAGGTGCGAATCATAAGGGATTGATTGCACCACTTGAAGCCATTGGTCGCAGAACACGCGACTCTACAGGTATAGGCTTCTAGAAACTCACATTCCAATTGGGAATAAACAAGTTTGTACCTCAAGAAGATAAGAAACCAACACCTAAAGAAACACCTACAATTGTAGAACCTGAAAACAGCTCTGATGAGGATACTTTTCCTTATCCTATTTCACCAGACCTGGCAGCATTCTTTGCTGAGCCAAATAACTTTGTACCACGTGTCAGTACAGTAGACACTGATAGTGATTCTGATACCACCAATTCACTTGCTCCATTAACTTATGAGGAGTGGAAAGACATATATACTCTTAACTCTAGTCATCAGGGTAATTTATTCATACCACCACACTTTCAAGAACAATTTGACCAGGAATTCCAGTCACTTCTCCTTACACAAGAGGCAACTGATGATACAAACACTACTAAGGTACCTAGGTCAACAGGTGCTCATTTGACCATAGTATAGGTCCTAGGGAGAACTCATCCCAACTGGGGACAAAGAGTTGATTTTACTCACGTTCTTGACATGAGACCTAATGATGAAACAGACTCCCATGAATATGAGTTCGACAGCTTGTCATATGCCACTTCTGACAGAGATACAGACACAGCTAATGCATATGAAAACCTTCTCGAAGTAGTTGAACGGTCTAGTGTTGGGTCACATGAGTCTCAATCACTAGGTGTTAACATGTCGTCTACTACGGTCGTTAGGAATCAAAGGAATTTGACTATACCTTTGGATGAGATCGCTTTGGATCTCGACTTGCTTGTCCATGCCTTTGATGATTATACCGTGAACGCACTTGAACCTGTCACTCCTCTTTCACTTCGCCATCGTGAGCTTATAGACTGGAACTCTACCTCCCCATCTAATGAAGTCCTTATGTTCCAGAATGATTACGCTCTTGCCTATTACCTACACGCTGTCGAACCTATAACGTCTCCTACCAGTGAAGCAAGTGTCAACATGACTGAGGCTAACATCAAGTATCTTAGTCACAAAATAAAAAGAAGAAAAAATAGGCGCTCTGATGGTGAAAACCACCTTGTGGCAGTATCAAAGCCTAAAATAGTCAAAATAAAAAACGTATCCAAAGGTGAAAACCTCTCTGAGGCACCTGCGGATGAGATACTTGATGCACTTCTGAGTCATTTTCAGGAAAGATCATCTGTTCTTATTGAACCAACCCAACCTATCAACTTGGGTACAGAGGCAGAACCTCACATTATTCACTTGGCACAATCACTATCAGAGGCAGAAAGAAAGGAATTCACCACATTCTTCAGAAACAAAAAGATTAACTTTGCATGGAAATATTTAGATATGCCAGGATTAGACCCTAATCTAATCATGCATCATCTATCCATTCCACCAGGTGTTAAGCCTGTCAAGCAGAAGCTTCGCAAAATGCATCCACATGTAGCTCTACTTGTCAAAGCTGAATTAGAGAAACTTCTTAAGGTAATGTTTATCAGAGTAATTGATTATGCAGAGTGGATCTCTAATATTGTTCCAGTATCAAAACATGATAAATCTATAAGAGTCTGCACAGACTTCAGAGACCTGGATTTGGCATGTCCTAAGGATGATTTTCCATTACCTAATATTGATATGATCGTAGATATGACAACTGGGTATGAGATGTACTCATTAATGGATGGTTTCTCTGATTACAACCAGATAAAAATTGTGCCAGAGGACCAAGAGAAAATAGCTTTCACATGTGCCTGGGCACCTTCTGTTGGAATGTCATGCCCTTTGGACTCAAAAATGTTGGTGCTACATATCAGACAGCGATTACCACCATATTTCATGACATGATGCATAAAACAATGGAAGATTATGTGGATGACACTTTGGCTAAGAGTATGCATCGAAAGAAACATCTTGCCGATCTAGGTCCTATACTAGATCGTATGGAACAATTCAGTCTAAGGCTCAATCCTAAGAAATGTGCATTTGGCCTAACATCTGGTAAGTTACTTGGCTATATCATCTCTGCCAAAGGTATTGAAGTAGATCCTGCAAAAGTACAAGCTATTCTAGAAATGCCACCACCGAAAAATATCAAACAAATGAGAGGACTTCAAGGCCGACTATAGTTTATCCAGTGTTTTATCTCTCAACTGGCGAACAAGTCACAACCATTTACCAAGACTTTGCACAAGGGTGTGGCTTATCAATGGAATAAAGAATGTGATGAAGGATTCACACAAATCAATCAGTATCTTGCGAACCCACCAATCTTGATGCCTCCCATTCATGGGAAGCCACTTATAATTTACATATCTGCTACGGATACATCACTGGGTATCCTATTGGCTCAAGAAGATCAGCACAAGAAAGAAAGGGCTATCTATTACATTAGTAGAACTCTGGTCTCGTATGAAATGAAATATTCTGCTATAGAGAAGGCTTTCCTTGCATTGGTGTTTGCTTCACAAAAATTACGACACTATATGATGGCTCATACTACACGTCTAATTGCTAAAATTGACCCTCTAAAATATTTACTCAGCAAAGCTACCCTCACAGGTAGACTAGCTAAATGGGTCATGTTTCTCAGTGAGTTTGATATTGAATATGTTGAAAGGGAAGCCATTAAGGGCCAAGCAATAGCAGATCAGTTGGCAGAAGCGCCTCTAATTGATCATCAACCATTGCACATTGAATTTCCAGATGAGTCCATATTACTTCTTACACATCGCTCATGGACTATGTTTTTTGATGGTTCATTTACCCAACAGGGGTCGGGTGCTGGAATACTATTCATTACACCTCAACAGTACTCATTACCAAAAGCATACAAAATGTTGTTTCCCTGTACGAACAACATTGCTGAGTATGAAGCCCTCATCAACGGTATGAAGATCACCCTTGAGTGGCACATGGATGAACTAAATGTTCTTAGAGATTCCCAGTTGGTCATTAATCAGGTTAACAATATCTATCAGACAAGGGATGAAAAGTTGGTACCTTATAAATTATTGGTTGATGATCTTAAACAGTACTTTACTCATATCACATTTCAACAGGTTCTGAGGGCAGATACTAAAGCGGCAGACACCATGGCTACTCTTGCCTCTATGCTACAAATGCCTGAAAATGATTTTTGACATGAATTCCTAGTGGAGACGTTACGCTACCTAGCCTATGACTCCCCTGACTCCCAGATGATTTGTTCTGTCATAGGACATGACTCATCCCGCTACCATCACATCTTCTCCTACCTACGTGACCAAATTGTTTCGGACACTTACTCCCAGAATGAGAAACATCACCTAATCCACAGTGCTTCACGGTTCGTCATCATCGCTAATGACTTGTATAGACGTGGTCTAGACGGTACCCTCCTTAGGTGTTTAGAACCCGATGAATCCAAACAAGCGTTAGTAGAGGTGCATGAAGGCATCTATGGGTCACACTCTGAGTGCCTGACATTGGCCCGCAAACTTATTAGAGCTGGTTACTATTGGCCAGATATGGAAAAAGAAGCAACACAGTTTGTCAAGTCCTGCAAACAATGTCAATTACATGGAAACCTGATCCATGCTCCAGCCAAGGAGCTGATTCCATTCATTACTTTCTGGCCATTTCAACAATGGGCCTTTGATTTAGTGGGTTAGATCTACCCCTCGTCCTCCAATGGACATAAGTTTATCATTACAGCTACGGATTATTTTACTAAGTGGGTGGAGGCAGTCCCTCTCACCGTTGCCAATGGCAAAATAGTAGCTATGTTTATTTTCAACTACATCATCTGTAGGCATGGTGTACCCTCCGCAATTATCACGGATAATGGGGGACAATTTAAAAATAGGATTTGACAGAGCTCTACTCTAAATTTAAAATTACTCAACACTGGTCTTCCATCTATTATCCTCAGGGTAATGGACAGGTGGAAGCTTCCAACAAAACAATCCTTAAGATCCTGCATCCCACAGTACATAAGTCCAGACGAGATTGGCATCTCCAGATCAACCCAGCTCTTTGGGCATAGAGGACAAGTATAAGAACACCAACAGGGGCTACTCCCTATGCGTTGGTTTATGGATCCGATGCTGTGCTACCTATTGAGGTCGAGATTCCTTCTCTGTGAGTCTCTCTGAAGGGCCTCATTACTGATGAAGATACCAGAATATCTCGGCTACAAGAGCTAGAATTACTTGATGAACGTCGCCAAGTGGCGTTCGATCACCTAAGAGCATACCAAAAGAGGATGTCTAAAAGCTATAACAAGAAGGTCCGACCAAGGGATTTCCAAGCAGGTGACCTCGTTCTGAGGGAGAACCCTAAGAATTAGCAACATCGGGTCTAGAAAGGCAAGTTTGAACCAAATTGGCTTGGTCTGTCTATTGTTATTGCAGTGTTTGGGTCTGGTACCTATCAACTCTCTACTACTAAAGGAGAAAAACTCAAAGAGCCCATCAACGCTCTTCATCTGAAACGGTTCTATAGCTGAGACATCTTCAATATGCTCATGTATATACTAAAGTCTTGAAAAATTTCTAAAAATCTAAAAAATTCCTGAAAAAATGATCATCTTAGTGAAAACCTAACGATAGGCGCTTTGATGTATCTTCAAAAAAATTATATATTCCAAAAATACAAAAAAATTCAAAAATTCAAAAATTCAAAAAAAGAGAAAAAGGTGCCATTGATGAAAACCTGGCAAACAGGCGTCATGGTAGCAAAAAAAAAGAATTTCTGGCAAGAAGGTGAAAACCTGGTAAATAGGTGCCTCTTGTTCCACAATGTTATATCTATCGCAGCACCCCTTGGCTTTATGCATTTGCTTTCCCACATTGCTACTTTCTTGCTTTCATTTGCTTTCAGTTCCCGTCAAGACACCAACTCACATGGATTGAAACTGGTCATACTCTCATGGCAACCCTCCTGGTCTTAGGGGCATTGTCTTATTATCTTTTGGATCTACTTTGTGACAGTCACCAGTGGTTCTCACTGCGTCTGCCTACTGTCACTTAGCTTATACAGAGTTCTCTCTTCTTGGGATCTTCTTCACATCAGTCACCAGTGGTTCTCACCGTGTCTACCTACTGATGTATAGCTTATACTACAATTGCTTCATTTTGAGCATCTCTCTCACGTCAGTCACCAGTGGTTCTCACTGCGTCTGCCTACTATCGCTATTCTATCGAGATTGCTCACATTTGTTACAGTTGGAGTTGTACTCAAATACTCTATCTATTGATACTCAGTCTTGACGATTCTATGCTTTAGTTTGTACATATCTTTTGGTCACTTTTGTGACACTATGGTTCCTTTGTGAACCCTCCTGACTTGTCATTGATTCAGCGCCATACGCTTGGGGGCAATCACATCTGGTTTTTCCTCGCAACATACGACAAGTCAGTCATCATTACTTGGGGGCATGGGCCCCCCATTTGATCACATCTTTGGTTTACACCTGAGTCAGTAATCTTGTCACTTCTCAAGGACAACTCGCTACTGACACAAACTGGTGTTTTTCAACACCACCATAAACAGTATTTCTTAACACTATCTTTGGACACATCTGTGTTTTTCAACACACATCAGATATCTCAAACGTCAACATCTATCGATAACATTCAAACACAATGCACGAACAAGCACAACAGTGTTTTTCAAACACCTCTAAACATGAACACATTCGCAAAACTTTGAAACTGGTTGAGCTATGCTTGAATATTTCTTTGTATGTTGTCTATTCTTATGGATTTCATTGACATTTTCTGTCTACTGCTTGTTGGCGTAGTCCCGATGATCTAGCAACGTAACATAAACAGGGTGTATGTGATAAGATCTCCCGCAATAAGGTGGAACAGCCTCACATCCCTTGATCTTGTTTATTTGTATGCCATGGTGAGGTCGGTACTATCTCCTTGCTTGTTATTGCTCTGTTTGTTATTGTTTTGTTTGTTATTGATCTATTTGTTTACGCATGATCACACTCATGGTTATCTTGGCTTTGAATGCCTCGATACTAGTGTACACTTGCAACATTAATTGGAAACAATGTTCAGGTCATCTTGGCTTTTGTGCCCTGGTGCTTACATTAGTTTCCCACATTTCATCCGATGATAATTCATATTCATATTCTTATGGTTGCATTGTGGCGCCAGTAAGGGTTGTATCGCCCTTGATGTTCCAAAAAATGTTCAATGATGATAAATATACAATGGGTCTCACAACCATGTCCTAGAATTGCACCTTCATATTGCATCTAGCATAGGATTGCGTTTTCATTCTAGACTTGCATTGTGGTAGCAATTCAGTGTTCTCTTCTTTGCATTCTCCTGGGTTCATACATAGGGGAGTTCTTCTTTAGAGTCTTGGTTTCATCATGACTGACCAAGTGTTTGATCCTCGCTCTCTATCTTCAGCTATATGCTCAACCCATTTTCGGGATCGAAATCAAAATTGAAATCTGACACTTCTATATAGCTCAAAATCGCATTTTAAAATTTTTGGGACCGACGCGTTCAGACACTTGTGCAGTCAACTTTTTGATGTCGCTTTCTTGTCAAAATCTTATCATATCATCATTTTCTGAAATCTTTGACTTTTTTCCTCAAAAGTCAACTTTAGTCAACTCTAGTCAACCCTAGTCAAACTTGGTCAACCAGACCTCGAAATCACTCAAAATTGATTCTGCATCTTCTGAATTCTTCCGTAATTTGTTCTGAGTTCTTCTTGATCTCCGACTCAACCTATATCTGTGATTTTTCGCTCTCCATCATCAATATGGCGTGTCATCTTTCTATTTCGCTCCCGAGGGGGCAGGATGATTACATCATTAAATCCATTTCAATCAATCTGATCTTATTTTCAAAAGTCCTCATTGCTAGGGGCATGTTCAGTTTTTCGTACCTCACGGTCAAAAATGGATACTCCATAATCAATAAGGGCATCTTTGTTCCTTACATCTTATCATCTTTTCAGCATCTGAGCAATCTAACTCAGATTCTTGAGGATCAAGCTCCATTCTGGAGATGATTCTTGAAATCTATCTTTTGAGACAAGTATCGGGGCAATCTAACCCTGACTCCTGAAGGTTAAGCCTCGTTCTGGGGATAACCTTGTGAAAGATATTTATCCATCTTTTGGGACAGGTATCGAGGCAATCTAACCCTGACTCCTGAAGGTTAAGCCTCATTCTGGGGATAACCTTGTGAAAGATATTTATCCATCTTTTGGGACAGGTATCGAGGCAATCTAACCCTGACCCCTGAAGGTTAAGCCTCGTTCTGGGGATAACCTTGTGAAAGATATCCATCTTTTGAGACAGGTATCGGGGAAATCTAACCATGTCTCCTGAAGGTTAAGCCTCAATCTGGGGATAACCTTGTGAAAGATGTCAATCTGACCAGTGTCTGGGTGATCTAACCTAGATATTGGGGGACTAAGCTTCATTCTGGAGATAGTCCTAAAGCCTCTATTTATTCATATTTTGGGACAGGTATCGGGGCAATCTAACCCTGACTCCTGAAGGTTAAGCCTCGTTCTAGGGATAACCTTGTGAAAGATATTTATTCATCTTTTGGGACAGGTATTGGGGCAATCTAACCCTGACTCCTGAAGGTTAAGCCTCGTTCTGGGGATAACCTTGTGAAAGATGTCAATCTGGCCAGTGTCTGGGCGATCTAACCTAGATATTGGGGGACTAAGCTTCGTTCTGGAGATAGTCCTAAAACCTCTATTTATCCATCTTTTGGGATAGGTATCGGGGCAATCTAACCCTGACTCCTGAAGGTTGAGACTCGTTCTAGGGACAGTCTTGTGAAAGATATCTATTTGATCGGCGTCTTGGCAACCTAACCTAGACTTCAGAGAGTCAAGCTCTGTTCTGGAGATGGCTCTGAAATCTTTGCATCATCAATTTTCAAATCTATTCTTTTGTGCTTCAGGCATTAGACTATTCTTTGAATCAATGCGCTGCTAGCACATCAATTCAAAGAGGGGGAAAATGTAACACCCCAAAATTGGCATCTTGCAACCCTAACCAATTTTGTTGCATTTGTCATTCTTCTGAAACATCAAAGTCCTATTGTACTAGGCAATTCTGAGTTTTAACTGACTCTACTCGACCTGAGTGTCAAATGTAGAAAATCCTAAATCTACATTAATCATACATTATATTTAATTCATAAATATCTATTGGCTAAATAAACCCTATGATTGAATTAATTTAATTATAAAGTCCTAGCACTTTAAATAAATTAAATTCACCCTCTTTAGCTGAGACACATGAAAAAGGAATTAAATGATATTTAATTATTAAATAAATATCTTCATTTTCAATAATTGAATTTAAATATTCAGATAATTGAGAAAAAGCAATTATGAGGTCATATTTATTTAATTAATTGAATATTCTATCAAAAATCTTTATTTTATTCAGAAATGGAAACTTTGAATTAATTGGGCTTTAAAGAGAAAGAAAACAATTTAATTCAAATAAAACAAAATTAAATCAAAGAAAGAAAACAGTTATAGCAGGAAGAAAAAAATTTATTGAATTCTTTTGAATAAAGCTTTCTATTCTAAACTGGCTTGTCTATTTGTTTTATTTCAAAGAGGAAAGTTTCTATTCTGATCATCTCTGAGTCTATAAAATAATTCTCATTCTTCATTCAAAACCCCTTGAATTTTTGAAGAAAATATGCATTGTTAGAATACTGAATTATTGTCATAGCTTCATATAGAATAATTTCATATTGCAATAGAATAGCTTCAAATTTCTAGAATAATTGCATTTATCATCATGTCTTAGATTATCTTACATCTCTCATTTCTTAGTATAATATTGCATTGTATTGCATTCATTATGATAAATCCTTCATTCCAAGATTGGTCCATGGTTGTGAGACTCTCGTTCTGAGAGAAATTTTAAAAACCCCGTCTGGATAGGAGGCAACAGGTCGAATCACGTAGGCAGACAGGGTGGATAGTCTCATATTCAGTCTTGTGTGTACCTGGTGAAGAAGGACTATGTTGAAGTGTATGATGAATTAACAAGGCCAAATTTACCACATACACCAAGTACTCAGTAATGGCAGGAAATACATCAAAGATTCGCACTCAGTTCTTCATGACACCGAGGCAGTAATAGGAGAATTGCTAGCCCAACGCCAGGTCTAGAATACAGATGAGGAAAAATGGGTGTCAGCAATGACAAAGTTTATGGAGATAGAGAGGCACGGTTTTAATAAATTCTGCATGGAAAAGTCCCTAAAAGGTGTTGAAGAGTCCCTTTTCTTCATCCTCAGAAAGAATATCAGTTGGCGCATCGCTCTCATAAGGAACACTATTGCAGAAAATAAAGAATATAAAATTGAAGCTAAGAAGATTCAAAAAGCTGCCCTGACCGAGTTGAAAGTGATTAATTTCACTTATACCTACCCATCTGTTTTTGGCGAGCAAGAATTAAAGGGCGCTCTGGATGCTTTCGACTCGGCAATAAAGACTATCAGGGAAAAGATTAATCCTAAAGCCTCTGACTTAACTCAGATAGCAAAGATTGAATCTATGCTATATTTGTGTGTGGATCAGTTGTCCAATGTCATTGAAAAGGTGAAGAAATTGAGGTGGAGCAAAGACGCTTCTATGGCTCGGATAGTAAATTTTAAGATACTGCATATGTCGCTCACGAAAGAGCTGGTTCAAGCATATAAAGAATGGAAACCTACTCAATCAGTTACCGATGAAGAAGGGAGTCCAGTAGAGAGCGAAGACCGTGCTGTTGATAAGGAGCCAGATTTGGTTATTTAGTTTTACTGGATTAACATGCAAACTTTAAAGGACGTGTGTCCTCTTTCTGATGGTTTAGTTATTTAATTGATTGCCCGAGAGTTCGTGTTTTTTGGGAGACCTTTCGGTGCTCTGATACTATTTATTTTAGCTACTGAAACTTTTAAAGGGTTCAAAAAACTTATGGCTGATAGATAATGGATTTTGATAGTAACAGTTTGGATTATTGAATGTTATGAAAAGAACAGATTTCAGGAAATTATCTGTGTAGTGATTTCTGAAATATATTACAGTAAGGTTATTGAATATGTGTTATTTGAAAACCAAAGCAAAGTGTCCTGTGTTGACATATTGTTTATTATGTCATATATATATGTCTGTTGGTTCATAATATCCGAATTCTGGATTTTATCTACTTTCTGTTATCTTTGGCTGAGAAGTTGTTTGTATTTATGAGATGCAATCAGGGAAGTAACTGTATTTTCTTCCTACTCATTATTTAGTTTTATTTCTTTCATATTTGCTTAGAAGCATATCATCAAAGAATGATACTGCAACCTTTATAAGCTTTCAGGTTAAAAGCTAACCGGTTGAACTGTTATCCCATTTCATTGAATATCACACTAGGGAGTTGTACTTGTTATAAAATTCAGAAGGAAGTGATCATAAAAGATACTTACCCAACTGTTAGAGATAGTTTGTCTTTTAAGGGTGATAGAGTAAACTTAAAAAGATTTTTGTAGAAAGACAAATCTATTCACTAACAAATTTTTGGCGACTCTACTAGGGAGCGCTTACAGTGTAGACCTATTTTTAAATGCTTTCTTTTATGAACAAGATATGGTCCTACCAGCTGTGGTGATACCAAACTTGGAGGAGCAGCCTCCTGTTATTCAACCAGATCTTAACTTCCAAAATACCCAAGACAACATAATCTCTAATTTGAACACTGTTGCTTGGAATTTAAAAACCATCTATCACCAGTATCAACAAGTTCTCTTAGTTTTAGAAGAAGAGGAAGATATAGGAGAGTGGCTGAGAGGTCTCCCAATCGCCCAAGAGGCACAAATCGTTGACAGAGTTGCTCAGAGGCAATAAAAGAATATAATACTAGATTCTCGACCATATACCAGGGCTCAGAGGAAGAAGGGTATCTTTGATGCTTTTTATGAGAGTTTGCAAAATCTTCATTTTTTTACCTCTTCCATTTTAAAACCCAAAGCTAAGAGTAGACCTTCTTCCCCTCCTAAAGCTTCTTCCAATTCTTCCCTATCCTCTAGCGTCTGGCAAGCCTTAACTTTGTCTGGTATTCAAGCACCGCCGTTAGTAACAATCTTTCCAAGTGCGGTTATGGCTCAGCCATGGGGTGCAGCAGTTGGTCCTTTAAATTTAGGAGCTCATCATCCTCTCCGTAAGGGTATTAAAGAAGTCTTGCCTAAATTTTCTGGAGATGGCAAAGTCTCAGTAGATGAGCACTTTAATGCATTCAATGTGGCTACTGCCATTTTGGCAGTGCAACATGAAGATGTAGCCGTCAGGCTCTTTGCTCAATCCCTCTCAGAAGGAGCTACAAAATGGTTTGGTCATTTGCCAGCCGGGTCTATTACAAATTGGCAAACCATGAAGACCGCGTTTGAAGGACGTTTTAAAGGGGTTGATGATGAACATTCCCTGCTAGCACAATTAACACAAATGAAGAAAGAGATTCATGAGCCAATGAGAGACTATGTGGCTAGATATAACAAAGTTATCCATAGAATTACTGCTGCCAAAAGACCGACCCCAGAAAACCAACAATGTTTCTTTGTAAACTCTATGCCCCCGGACATAATTTTTCACTTGTTAGAATTTAATCTTTACTTGCATTATGTAAGTAGGAGATTCCTATGGAATCCCTACACCTATTTTGTCCTCTTGTGAGGATAATTCTTCTTATGTATTTCTTTATCATCCCTTGGTTGTATTATTTAATTGGGATAAACTAAGGTATCCCTTAGATTCCTCCCTAAGAAGAAATAACACAAGTGGCACACACTTTATGAATGTGGCTCACATGCATACAGGAGTTACACTTCAAAATCCTTCCATCTCTACTTAAGAGATGATTCTTCTCTTTCTTTGTTGAAAACACAAGCACTAGTTGCAGCACTTCGTCACTTCAAGTGACTCATTGTATGAGCTTGGCTCTCATTTTCTCTCTCTCTCTCACGTTCTTAGGCAATTTTCCCATTCATATTTATTCACGAGGCTTTTTTTATGCTTTTCCCCCTTCAAAATCTTGTCTCCTTTGTTTCTTTTCTCATTGGTGAATGCTCCTGGTTTTGTGCTAATTCATGGTAAATCTCCTATCTCCTGCTCATTGAATTAAACAATTTCTTGTCTCTCTCTTATTTCTGTTATTATTCTAACATGGTATCAGAGTAGGTTGGTTTAATCTTCGATTGAGTTTACAGGTGAAGGAGCTACCATATCTTGGAGCACTCCAATATTGGAGACCCTTGAGAGAGTTTATTGCTGATTTAATTCTTGATTCATCTTTTTTTTCAAGTTTTTTAAAGTTCTAACATACCCTCTGTCAGGAAACCGCAAGGGATTTTCAGTCTTGTATGTTGTATTTCATCTTCAAATCGATTTCTTAATCCATTTTTACTAATAGTTGGTGCAGGAATTACATTAAATCTGTGTTAATCTATTGTTTAAAGTTTTTTTTACACATAATTGTACAGGCATATCTCTTTTATTTCCATGAATCTCGGTTTACTAACATCTATTTTTTGCAGTATATATTTCTGTAAATTTGTTTCCACTGATCTTTGCAGGAACCTAAATCTGTCTGTTCTCTGTAGTGCAGTATAAATCTTTCTCAGCATAGCATTATTATCTTTCTAATTCATGTTTTCTTTGTTAAACGTTCCCCCTATTGCACTGTCGCTACTATTGAGTGCAGTCTCATCCTGATTGCACTTATCTTTATTGGGCTTACTCCCAAATTTTCCATCTCTATTGGGTTCATTCTCATTTTCTTTGACCCTCTCCTTGCAAGGTTTTACATAAGGAAGGTAAAAGGCGGGGCTTATTGCACACAATCTACCACAGACTGTAGTGCAGAAACTAAGTAGTCTGTCTCTCTGTGTGTATGTGTGTATCTCGGGTGGGGCGACACAAATGTCATTTACAATGGCCAACCTCCATTTGTAAATTTCAAGGCATCCTCTCCCCGTGGTATTGGGTATAAAAATCCATGAGAGAATGTTGATTTGGAGACCAATATGAAGCACCACACAACATACAGTGCGACTGTTGGTGTGGTCTGCAAAAGTGAGAGAATCAGCATTCCCTAAGTGTATTGTTCCACACATTTGAGTTGGCTTTCCAGCGCGACCTCAGGAGGAAGCATAATATCTCATTCACTGTCACCACGAGACAGAGGAGCTACAACTGAGATATTGACTTCAGTTTATTTTTCATATCTTCCTTGCGCATAGTCTTCACCAGCGCAACCCATATACTTGTCAATCCAGACACCTCTATTATTGTTGTATTGAGCACTCACAGAAAGACGACTTCTGCAGCCTGTCTGCCCAAAAGATTTATCTGTTCTCTGTCGCACTAAAGTTGAAGGTGTGTCTAGGAGCAATTCTCAACGAGGGCTTCATAGTAGCACCATTATTTTTTCTCAAAGCAGGCAGAGAAGAGGAACCGTTCAATGCCATCTTTGATGCAACTGCAATGTTTGCTTCTCTGCATTTGTCAACCGCTCAACAATAGGGCATTGTGCCTTTCGGTATCGTTTAACTGAATATCGTCCAGCAGTATGGGGAACAAATGTTGCATGCCTTCGTGCTGAAACAACTATCTTGTAGAGAAAAGTCACTAACTTCTACATCTTCGAAAGTCCAGCGATTGATTAAGCTTAACATCTGGTTGTGGTAAGGTTATACATTTTTTTTGCAGGAGAATCTTCATCATTCTTTGCATGCTCTGCTATTCTTTTCGTAACGTTTTTCATCATACCTTTGCTGGTCTCTCTTTGCGCAGGTTCCTTATTATAGCAGATTCTTATTCATATTCTTCTCTTGTGTTTTTTTTGCTCACTCATTGGCAATCATTATTTTTATATTGTTGCATTTGATTCATTATTATAACCATTTATTTTGCGGGTTAATTATTTTTTTTTTTTAAATAGAGCTGCAATATATTCATTATTCTAACTCCTTTTTGCAGGAATAATCTAATTTTTAATCTGGTTTATGCAGGGTTCCTTGAGTTTATTCATTTCATTCTTTTAAATCATATTAGTATATCATTTTAATTTCTTTAAATTTATAAATAAAAAAAAAATTAACCAAAAAGTTTAAAGGTTAAAACATTTTTCTAGCTTAATATTTTTTAACTTCGCTTTAACTATATATCTTTTATCTCAATTCTAACGCATTTCAATTGCTATTTGGTAATTTGGTTGTAATTAAAATTTGTTTCATCATTTTAACAAAAATTTTATTTTATTTGTACATTTAATTTTTCTAGCATTCTGTTATTTACTAATTGCGTTAATTTAGTTTTTTGAATTCATCTTTATATCTTGCAACATGTATTTAACTTTATTTTAGTTAAATTTTATATTTAATCATGTCTTCATTAATGCCAGATTTTAGACTTACAAATTCCAATTATACTATTTGGAGGCCGCACATGTTTGATTTTCTAAAAACTCGACACCTTTCGGATATTGTGACTTCACCAAATTTGAAACGGACATCCACCGCTCCTCAGGCGGACCAGAATGCCTGGTAGTTCAAATATGATGAAGCATTTGGTCTTATTGGATTCTCTTTAAATCTAGACTTATATCACCTTATCTCTGATTGTACTGAGGCTCATTAGGCTTGGCATATCTTGGAAAATACATTTCAAACTCACCAAACCTCTACTCTGCCCTGTGACATTATGTATCCTTTGAATAACTTTCCTATTTGGGATGACCCTTGTAATGATGTTTGCCTTGGGGATGATCCCCTCGCTTTCTATTTTTCTCATTGAGCTAACACATTGCAAGTTGATGATGTTACGAATACTTATTCTACTTTGGATAATATTTTAGATCACAAAAATGAAATTATTGATACATTTCTGAATATCACTTTGCCCTCATGTATTACTAGAGATGATGTTCCTATTTGCTCCAAAGTGGATTATGGATTGGATTATGAATTTCATGACACTCAAATGGTTATCATGGAGGACCAACCTCCTTCTCTAAACTCTAATCCTCTTGATGATATTATTAATGGTGATTGTCCTACTTCTATTCTTTATTATGTATCTA